>PNEQ01035003.1:0-11623 GCA_003012365.1 Medauroidea extradentata | reverse complement strand
CAATTTGGGGGGGGGGGGAGGTGTTTGGTGCAGTGGCGAGGCGACAGCCTTGCCATTGTACCAAATATTTTTTGATAAAAAAAATACAATAAAAAAAGAATAAATAAAAAATATAAAAAAAGTTGTCAGAACTGCAGCGTTATTAATGAACTTTTTTTAACTGCAATGAGTTCAAAAATTGGTCAAAACAAATAGCTTATTTTGTCTTCTTGTTGATGAAAATTTGATTTAAATGATTTAAATGAAAATTTACACGAAATATTAGCGTGCGAGACTGTTAATGATTTAACTTTAGTTTAGTACTATGATGATTCGAGAAACAACTATAGGTCTGCACACTGTTGACGATTGTTAAATATTAATGCTACTACAATTAGGATAAGTAGAATACGAATAAATATGCTATGATAAAGTAGAGAGCAAAAAAGCCTATCAGATTTGGGGCCTACAAGGTATACTGTTCTTTGAATTTTTTGTTTCCTTAAATGTTGCGAAAGCTCTGCGTAGTATTTGCTCTTGTCTTTCTCCCAGTTATGTACTTACTGCCAGTTTGTGGTAAGCATAGTATTTTATGTGTCTGTTATTACTTATCGAAATTTATATAATAGACATTTTTGTGCGACTAGCATGCAATGTGTGCAAAACGGAAATAGTTGGAAATTTATTTCATCAAAAAACTCGGTAAATAACTGTAGGGTTTTCCCGCATACTTAACAAAACTGTGGTACATGTTTGCAAACTGAAAAAAAGTGATAAATAGGAAAACCTTACAGATTATCGGATATAAAATAAAACGTACAAAACCAATATTCATTTCAAGAAGACCTTTTACGTTTCAAATATATTCATAAAGTTTAAACGAAACTAGTTCGGCTGAATACCATTTTCAGCATGTAGTTAGTTATTTGAATGAACATTCATCCTCACAATATGTCTTTAGAATGTGTTGTAAAGTTTACAAGTAGTGAAAAAAATATTAGTAATATTCTGCTTTTACTGTCAGGAATTACTCTGTATAACTAAGATAGTTGAAGTATTTTACGTTGCAAACCGAGTTTTCCTATGTAATAGTACTAAACTTTATCGTATCACTAATTTAATTTTAATAACATAAATTATGTGAAATACATCTAATAAGAAGGAAAAACCCGGTAGCTAGAGCTGAGTCCCATTCCAACCTCTGAGATTCCAAGCGAAGAAAGTCGAACTCTCTTATAAATCGCGAAGCTATACACCGCGTCAAAAGACCAGCATATTTAGTATTGGTAGTACAAGGAGAAGTAGCACTTTCTGGAATTACGTCTTCAAGGAGCAGGTAAGTTTGTCTTGAGGCACCAAAATTTACTAGCTAACCTCGACTCGGACCTCTTCACTATCGGTCCCATTCGCAGTTTAGTTAAACGAAACAATGGTGGCAAAAACCCCTTTCCTATAATTAGGATGGCGTCTTATAAAATAAAAAAGTTATAAAATCGGCGATACAGTCACATCCGGCTCGTTAGAAAATGTCACATTTACTCTCTAGATATGCCAGTGATACATAAGATTTCGCCAATGAACAAAAAACCGCGACTAATTACTTTCAGCCCCACGAAATAATAACTTATGTAGATAATCTGTAACATACCAAAATACGTTTACGATAGAATAAAATAAAAATTTGTTTTAATAAAGGGACGTGTAGTCTGCATTCTGATTAGTGTTTGCAACAATGATAATAGTAACGATACCGGGAAAATAAATATAATCTAATATAAGTAATAAATTCCATAAAGTCACAAAAATTGTCGTCTCTACCTAAATGTTCTGTAATAAAATATTGTCTCACATATGAATAATTAGTTTTAAATTAAAATAAAATAACCTGTTGCGTAATGTCAACTAAGAAATGAATCAAATTCATAAAACATTCCCTTATTACATACGAAATTCTTTTTGTCAACACTGGGATACAAAGCTGAAAAACGATCGTATAATGGTTTCTTACATAGACAAAAACATGAAAATCTTTAGTGCAACAACTGTTTACTTTTGGCTGGGTTGGTCATATGTACGACGTAACATTTTGTGTCTGGAAAAATAAGTGCAGCATAAAAAACGTAAAGACTCGTAGAAAACTTTTTACTAACCACTATGCATGCATATTTTCTTACAATAAATCATTTAATGGGGTGATGACCGAGTGATCAGAGTATTGGTCTTTCTGTTACAGCTTTCCTAATTTCAAATCCCCACAATGTTAAAGTTTTTAAAAATAATTTTAAATACATTATATAAATTTATTGTCAAATTACGACGTTATGCAAAATTTCTAATAGTATAAAGAGAAGTTTCGAAACATGAAGCGCATTATAAACCGATTCCCAGGATAATAAAAAAATGCTATTTTCCCCACAGCTGTACTTGACTTTCAGTATCTTAGCTGATGCAAAAATTAACCATAGTCATGTGAGAAAATTTTGTGCAGATTTACAAAAAATACAATGACAAAAGGATACACATTCAACTTGCAACAAATCTTTCAATATATTTTAATTACATTCCGCCATTTCAGAATGAATTAAGCTGTGCCATTATTTCCTCCCACAACATTCTGGCTACTCTTGCTGTCCAAGTGGTTGTCAGCTTGCATTGGGCACGTTTTATATTCTTACAGTGTTACAACAAATAACCTCGGTTAGATTGTGGAATGTGATATACGATATCTTACTGAAATTGTTATGCAATTATTGTAAAAATAAAACAAAAGTAAATATAAAAAGTAGCATTCGTAACTAGAAAAAATATTATTTTTAAGAATCAATTTATTTGTACTCGATAATATTTTACATACTACGTCGGAAAAATTGTGTTGAACATTTTATTATTTTTTATAATTAAATATTATCTATATACGAAAGTTAAAAAATATTTCACATTTTTTTCCAAGTCATTTAGGGATCCAAAAAAGGCAGCCAAATATATGTATTAAATCGATAATTACTTAAGAAATCCAAAATAATTTTTATTTTGCCAGTTTTCATTTTGTTCAATTCCACGATTTAAAATTCACGGCCACGCAAGTGTCAGAATATGAACTGGACTTGTGATTGGCGGCCTCCCGTCAAAACTCTTTAATTTCTCGCTTCATGGATGCCAACCTGAATATACGATCGATACACAATTCCACTCGAACACTACTACTTTCGAATAAGTAAGGCGTATACGAGTGGCCGATGTTGGAGCTTACAACCTTCGTCTTGCAGACGTTTCGCGCCGTACGAGACGATTCGCAACGAGTTCTACTCGCACAAACTCGAGCTTAGGCCCCCAGGTCGTGTCGTTTTTCACCGCATCTACAAGCTATATCATTGCACAGGCCTATTAGACCTACTACAAATGGCCGCTTACAATATGAATGAAGTGTACAGGGAGGACTCCAAGACATTCCCCGCCACTGCCTTCACACGGCGACCTCGAAACACTAGCGCTCTTACCTCCCCTACCCGGGGCAGCACTTAGGTTTGTCAAGCAGTAGAGCATTCGCCTTCCTACCAAGGTGATTAATGTTCGATTCCTAGCGGGGTCGGTCCCCGGACTTTCGCATGTGAGAATCGTGCCGTTTGATGCCGCTGGTAGGCAGATTTTCTCGAGGATTTTCCGTTTCCCCCAACCTACATTCCGGCGCCGCTCCATACTCATATCACGTCATCCCTCATCAGCGCTAAAGACTTAGACGTTACTGCTGGCAAAAAAATATATCTTCACAAAGAGGAAATTAGGTTCCAATAAGTAGCTGAATAGAAAATATTTAAAAAATTGTTGAAATCAATTAAATCACAAAGAAAGCATCGGCATTTAAAGTGAAACAATTTAAAAAAAAACATCAGTCTTCTATGTGTGTTCAAAGGTGACTTTATAAACAAGGTTGCACTTTCTTCGTCGCCAAAAGTTAAAGTTTGCTACGGTTTTGATGGACGGATACCATTTTATGAGGCTGCTGATTGGCTGTAGATCACGTAATTAACGGACCCACAGACGAAATATGGATGACGCGGAGGACCGGGAAGTGATCTGCGAGGTAGTAGAATCGCTTTTACTATAAAATTCAAGAAAATATTTGTACTTTTAACGACTTGTTGGGAAGCAACATTTTAAGATTATCACATTACGACAAATAGCCCACGTAACACATGCAATCTCGTACTACCGAATAATAAGTGCTAAGTAACATTAATAGAAATATGAAATGTTTATGTATATTATTACCACGAAGGTAACCTTGTAACATTATTTCCTTGAAGGTTTAAAGCACATTGTTTTATCATCAATAGCATAGTGTTTTCGTGATGGATTTCGTAAGAGTAAATATTTCAAAACCATTAAAATTCACTCTTAATGGAATATCTGGTAAGAAATTATATTTACCTTACTTTAATTTTTATGTCTCAGCAGTCTATTACACATATTCTTGATTATTACACGTAGCGTGCATTGCAAACAGCACCGATGCTGTTGTAGCAATTTGTATGCCGCAATGATTTTGTCAATATTTTTGGTTACGCATAATTAATGAACTTATTCTTAAATTACAGTGTGTAGTGTTCTTGTTTTTCGTATAAATTAACAATTTTAGAGGGCTAGTCTCCTGATTTGTTAACTGTCTCGTTGTAAAATTTCGCTAAAATGTTTTTCTAAAATAGTCACTACTTAAGCAAGTTTAATATTCAGCATATCTAAATACGTAAAATACTAAAAGTGCACCATTTTACACCTTTAAATACCAAATTTTCCCGGGGGATGACCCCCGGACCCCCCCCCCTCCATCCGCTTTGTTAGAGGGGTTTATTGTTCCAAGATGTTACCTTCCCCCCTCCAGTTCTGAAATGTTCCAACGCCTCTGCTTTCAAAACATTTCAGTATCGTTGTGGCCAAGTATTTTTGCTGCCTTATAAACCTTTTGTTGCTTTATATACGCACTAGTTGCAAAACAAAGATGAGGGGCAGGCAACACTTCATTAGAATGTGAACGTAAACATTTGTAGAATTAATACAAATTAAACTGAAAGATAATAATATCGACTAATAATACACCGAAATCTGATATGTTTGTGGCGCAACGTCAATATTTCTACTCCTCATTAAATGTACAATTACTTATGACCATGAAATATCATCCACGGTTATTCTCTACTAAAGGCGGCTAAGAACTTGTTAACTGCAATATCATGTTGCGATTTGTGTCCTTTTTCCCCACAGCCTTCGCTTGCCGTTGTGTGACGCCTCGCGCTCATCAGTCGCCTGAACGAAGGCCTGCCTGCCGAACATACCCGAAGCGGGACTTAGACTTTACTAGTTGGCCCATTTTTTGTGTCCATGACTGTACATGTTGGCCCAACGTTATTTACAACCAATATTCAACATAACAATTTTTATGAGAAATAAGGATAGAACATCATATAACATTCATATAATGCTACTTTTAATAAAAGAGAAGTGTTGATATACAGTTATTGCTAATTTTTCATTTGTTGGTGTAGTGTTGGCGAATTGTATGAAAGTAAACGGTTGGCTGTAAATCGATATGTGTATGTTGGGCCAACGTTATTATACAACTGGATTTCCACATAATTCATTTTATAAAAATACCATTAACACATTTATTAGATTGCATATATTTACCTTTTGATCAATAGAAAAGTTTTAAAAAATGATTTGTAAAATTTTTTATTCATTGGTAGAATGATGGGAAAACATTGGCGTGAAAACTGTTGGTTATTATAGCAAATATGTACATGTTGGCCCAACGTTATTTTACAACCAAATTTCAACATAACAATTTTTATGAAAAATAAGGATAGAACATCAAATAACATTAATATAATGCTACATTTAATAAAAGAAAGTGTTAATATACAGTTATTGCTAATTATTCATTTGTTGGTGTAGTGTTGGCGAAATGTGTGAAAGTAAACGGTTGGCTGTAAACCGATATGTGTATGTTGGGCCAACGTTATTATACAACTGAATTTCCACATAATTCATTTTATAAAAATACTATTAACACATTTATTAGATTGCATACATTTTACCTTTTGATCAAAAGAAAAGTTTTAAAACATGATTTGTAAAATTTTTTATTCATTGGTAGAATGATGGGAAAACGTTGCCGTGAAAACTGTTGGTTATTAGCAAATATGTACATGTTGGCCCAACGTTATTTTACCACCAACATTCAACATAACAATTTTTATGAAAAATAAGGATAGAACATCAAATAACATTAATAAAATGCTTCATTTAATAAAAGAGGTGTTAATATACACTTATTGCTAATTTTTCATTTGTTGGTGTAGTGTTGGCGAAATGTGTGAAAGTAAACGGTTGGCTGCTAACCGATATGTGTATGTTGGGCCAACGTTATTATATAACTGAATTTCCACATAATTCATTTTATAAAAATACTATTAACACATTTACGAACCTTACCCTCTAATGAGCTCCTAGTTAATATATTTTGTATAGCCTAAAACGTGATAAAATATTTGTGAGTTTATAGATAAATAATTATGGGGTTGTAAATGCAAATGCTTAATCATGCAATCCTGATACAATCGAAATCTATTTTAAAGGCCTATTTCAGCTGGCATACCAGTGTACCAATGTTTTTTCTTCTACTTGAAACCTTGTCAGTACCTACTACTTTGGTTGTTTGATAGTAGCGTATGCGGAACTGTCAATGTTCTTTAAGTAGTATATGTTACCAAAATGAGCATTTGCACAAGGGAATTAAACATGTGTAAAAGCAAAAAAATATTGCTTACGATTTTTTGTTTGTAGGTAGAATGATAAACGTTTCCCAATGTTATTTTACGACCAAAATTACAACACATTCCGAATTGTGGTTTGATTTACATTCTCTACGCTCCTACTGCAAAGTTAAGATATTTTACTTTGAATGGGAAACAAATGTCGGAATCACGGCCAAGGTAAGGAATGACACTGTGTGACTTGTTTTATTTCAAACACGTAAAGTCTGGGTTATGTATGTGGTAAGATATTTACATACGTTCTTTTATGTTAATTTTTAAATATTCAATCACGTACTTCTCTGTTATATGTATTTAGGTAATCGGAAACACTTATTACGCAAACTAAATAAGGGTGGCTATGTTGGCATTACTGTCGTTTCCTGTTCCGTCCGAATGATCGCGAGCACGTGAAATAAAGGCTTCTTGTGTACCCACGTGGGCTAAAATGATTTCTGATTGTTAAGTGCGTTCAACTGAGGTTGCATCGACTAATATATTTGAAAGATATTATTAAACATCGAATTTTTAGTAGCTCGGCAGGCATTTCGTGAGTATAATTTATTTTTATTATGAATTTTTAAATATGATATAACCTCCACTTAGTACCGTATGGAAGTGGCGATTGTGTGTAAATGCATTCACAAGAACATACAAAATTACAGCTATCAACCGCTTCATAAATTTAAAAGAAAATCGGTTGTGCGCTGTGTTCAGATAACAAATAAATTTATTGAAATTTCAATGAAGTTGTATGAGTGTTTTTGTTAACCCTGGAAGGGTAGCGACAAATCTTATTTATGTACGTAGTTGCGACGGCGGACAATAAAAATTGTAGAGAGAGAATCAATAATTTCGTACGCTATAAATCTGTAAGATATATGCTATTGGAGCATGCTGTATAATGTTGCCTTTTCATAATTGAAGATGCAAGTGGATGAAGGTGTTATGTTACAGTTTCGTAACAATTCAGTTTTTGCATGAATGAAGGTGTTACGTGCCTATATTTCACATAACCCCTTCATCCATTGCTGTATCTAGGTACATGTTGCTATTCTGAGTATATCCTGAAAGTGCTATATGAAAGATAGGCACCTAACACATTCACTCATGCACAAAACTCAATTGTTACGAAATTGTAACATAACACCTTCATCCACTTGCATCTTCAATTATGTTTGAAATAGGTTTGCATTAGGCTCGGCCCGGTTTATAAACTTAGCAAGCACGCCAGAAAAAGAAAAGTAAATTCTCCTAGACGTAAGAAAACTACAGTGGTTTATAAACTTCGCAAGTGCTGTTCAAAATTTCAGAGTCGTATCATGAAGTTTCTTTCTCTATTTTCCAAAGGATATTAAGTTTTGTCAATTACTTCCTACTAAACATGTCTCAAAAAGAATAAAATACATAAATTAGATGTATTCAAAATAAAAAGGAACAACTACATACAAAATAATGAACTCACTGCCTTCTAAAAACTATTGCAGCACATCTGTTCCAGATAAAAAAATCAACCTTTAGAGGTCAGTTATCTGCAAGAAGGTTTCTACTTGTGTGAGAATAACCTGGTCACTTAAAATACTATAACCTTGGCAATAAAATGATGTCAATCATGTGTAGATTGCTGAAGTGCAGAAGCACAATTCAACCAATCAAAAGTCACTACTTTACGTTGACATCGTATCTTGTTGCTCTTTTACCCCCTTCTTGATGTCTTACCTCTAACAATCACTTAATATTAGGCTTGTTACACATGTTTTGATGTGAATTAACGTTACCTAGATCACTTTAATGCTTCGTTGAAATTTCACTCTACACAGTGTTAACTTAGTCACTTAGTTGCTGTCAATATTTATTTAGTAAAAACATTTAAGGCCTTACAAATGGCCACCACCAAATGATGCTAACAAAACTAAATTATTTACGAATTTGGGGCACACTTACAACCTATCACAAACTACCTTAATAACAGAACACAGACAATGACAAAGTAATTGTGAGAGTAAACAAACCCCGATCAGCATAAGAGTTCCTCAGGGTAGCATATTAGGTCCAATTCTCTATCTTACCTATATTAATGATATTGTTAACATGGAACTCTCAATGGTTCCCATTTACAAGGGGGGAGGAAAGAAGATGAAACCAGCCAGTTACAGACCAGTGAGCCTAACACCTAATGTTGGAAAAGTGATGGAGAGACTGGTGAGTGAATATATTGTAAGGGTAATGGAGGAGAACGGAAGTATGGACGATAGACAACACGGATTCAGAAAGGGGTTCTCATGCGAGACACAGTTGGCAGGAGTAATGGAAGATATAGGGGAGGCTATGGATGGGAGGAAACAGTTAGATGTGTGCTTTGTAGATTTTGAAAAGGCATTCGACAAAGTGCCACATGTAAAATTAATGATAAAACCAAGTGAGTTGTTGGAGGATAAGATGGTGGTAAACTGGGTGGGAGAATATCTGAGAGGAAGAACTCAAAGAGTACGAGTAGGATACACACTCTCAGAGGAAGGAAGGGTAACATCAGGGGTTCCACAGGGTAGTGTTCTGGAACCGCTCCTCTTTTTGATTATGATGGGGGATTTGGGGATGGACATGAATTGTAGGGTTCGTCTTTCTGCAGGCGACTGTGTGTTGTACAAGGTTATTGGAGAGGGTGGGGGTCTGCAGGAGGATATAAACAAATTGGAACAGTGGACGAAGGAAAATGAGATGAAAATCAACATAAATAAAACTAAAATTTTTAGATTTACACAGAAAAGAGAGTTAGTAAGAGAGCCATATAGATGGGGAGGACAGGAGATTGGAGAGGAGAAGAGAAATAAATATTTGGGAGTTATACTTCAGGACGACTTGAGATTGGGGCGAGCAAGTGAAGTGTGTTACAAGTAACGGGAGAAAAGTGCTGGCCCTTCTTGGAAGGGTGTTAAGGGGCACAGACAAGAACGTGAAAGAAAAGGGATACAAAACAATGGCGAGACCCATATTGGAGTATGCGGCGGCAATCTGGGACCCGTACATGGGGAGGGAAGTGGTGGAAATGGAGAAGGTGCAGAGAAGGGCTGCTAGGTGGGTCATAAATAAGTGGAGGACACAGGGGGAGAGAGAGGATGATTTCAGACCATCAGTAATGGTGAGAGGACTGTGGTGGGGAACACTGCATGAGAGGAGTAGAGTGGAGCGGCTGGTAAGGATGTTTGAGGTGGTGAGAGGGGTGGGTGGGTGGGCACAACTGGGTAACAAGATACAGAGAGGTTTATTCAGGGGAAGGGAAGATCATGAGTGGAAGATACAGAGGGTGGGGAAGAGGACAGAAAGAGCCAAAAACACTTTGATGGTGAGAACGGTAAAGGATTGGAATGAGTTGGCGAAGGATGTAGTTAAAGTGACGGGAGCGAGGGAGTTTCGGAAAAGATTGATGGGGTCGAAAAAATGAGAAGAAGTAGGTTAAGTAAAACCTTGCCACAGGGCTGAGGCCCAATTGCAAGAAGAAAATATAATAATGTATATAAAAAATAATATAAACTCGCAAAGTTTTTCATTTGTATGCTCAGAGTGCAAGCAGTAACAATACGATAAAACATTTGCAAGAAGACTTGAACATGCTCAATGAATTTGCTTAGGGGCCTATGCAATATTTTTAGGTTAAAAATATTTGTAGATAGTTCTTTGAGGTAATAAGACATCTAGAAATAGTTGAAAACACATTTTACCCCTTTCCATACCCCTAACTTTAAGATTTTTAAAAAAAACCTTTCTCATTGGGTGCCTAGTGCATAAGAGAAGTCGCCCTCAAAATTTAAATTCTTTTTGTCCAATTGTTTACACTGTGCTTTTATGAGTAACTGAGGCACTTCATTTTATGTATAAACTTTGTAGGCCTAATTGTTTTTTTATTAATGTTCTACACTGAACTACATACACAGTTCAATTTATACACTTAACTTGGTTAGATTCGTACAGTAGAACTAATATTCCGCATATACAAATTATGTGAAATTGCCCAGGCATCTATTAAGCATGAAACTCATTCAGAGTGTTCTCTCTCACTCTCTCTCTCTCTCCTCATTTCCAATTTTTTGATGATATAACTTTAGAGTACTTTGCCTGTGTAATGAATGTATATCTCTATGCATCTATTTATCTATGTTGTTGATGTGACATGCAAAAACTGTTATCTTGTGCTTTAACTTGTAGGTCAGTTTTTAGCTGATTAAAGCCTTGTTTTAGTGAAATGTTTGATTCTATTACAATTTAATCAGCTAAGAAGAAAATGGAGAAACTTTTAAAACCTGAACGATTCAATACTGACCCAAACTCCAAATGTGCTTCTCAGGAATGGGTGCACTGGTTTCGGACATTCGAAAATTTTATTGGAAAATTTGAAAAATCTACAGACCAAGATAAGTTGAAAATTCTCATTAATTATGTTAGTCATACGGTCTTCAACATTATATCTGATTGTGTTACTTATGAGAAAGCTGTTGAAGTCTTGCAAACTGTATACATCAAACATAAACGACAGTGACCGTTGGTCAGTTATGAGTTTGAAATGACGACCCATCAGATAATGCCTCCACTTCTTCAGTGCCTCTACTATTGCACATGCCTCTTTTTCAATAGCAGGATGTTTTCGTTCAATTCCAGACAATGATCTAGAATAAAATGCTACCAGTCTTCCACATTGACTAAGTGTAGCTGCGATGGCAAAATCAGAGGCATCTGTTTCTACTACAAAGACTTCATTTTCATCTATAGAAGTTATTACAGACTTTGCTATGTCAGTTTTCAATTTTTCAAAAGCTGTCATTGCATGAGAAGGCAGAGGA
>PNEQ01035002.1:0-11622 GCA_003012365.1 Medauroidea extradentata | reverse complement strand
TTCCTCTCAGGGAGATTGGCTTACAATGAGATAGGGGAAGTACAAGGCAGATGGCTCGCACCCCCACCACTGCGACTTCCTCTAGACACGTCACTGTGATGAACCGCGCCCCCGGCCCTTAGCCACGCCTCTTAGCCTACTCGAACACGTGGCACGGAGAGCTATCTTCAAGTTTACTACCAGCCCCCGTAAGTCTTAATATGAGTTACTGCATTTTCGTAGTAAATTTAAGCAGGATTTCACATAGGTACTCTAACCAAGAAGTAAAACAATGTCGGTACCGATAGCGTTGTCTGTAATTATGGCAAACAAAAGTAAGGAACAATTTCCCGCTCTTTCAAAAGCTTGTTTCTTGCAAACAGTTTTTACATACAATTTTCATGAATTCATTATAATTTCAAGTAAAACTGTAGAAATGTCATACTTTATTTCAAAAATTCTTTCATCAGAATTTTTTACAGCGAGGAAAATGTCTCGAAACAATATTATTAGCACAATATTTTACTGAACTTATTTTACTTCTTGTGAATTCTACACGCCTAGGAAAAAATTCATGTAAAATTTACACATGTATTAATCCAAAATTATTTTATTGCCCAAATTAGCTAGTCACAATAAAATCTCTACTTCATGAGTATATCTAGTTTTTAAAATAACTGTGCACGTAAAATGATGTCTTACGTCCTTTTAAAAGTTATATCGGGGCCAAATATGACAAAATTAAACGGTTATGTATATCTTGCCCAGATCTGGCCAATCACACACACACACACACATATACATATAATGTGTGTGTAATTTTATTTATAGCCACGTTAAGCGGCTGAACATCTATGCACACCATAGCTGCTATGTACCTTGTGATTTCAGTCTGTCTTTTGTCGTCATGTTTGAAAGGCGTAAATTTGTCGAAACGTAGTGCTCAAAATCTGTTGATTTTGGGATACCGTACGTCATATTTGGGTTTCTTCTTTTTATGTTTTTTTAGTAAGTTGTGAAGAGTCAGCAGATTTATTGATGTTTAGACACGACATATTTTGTCCCGAATCCGTACTAAACATTAGCGGATGATGGATTTTTACTTGCTTGAGCAGGCTAAATGTAGATAGTGACCAACCTCGTGATAAATGGTGTCTACAATAATTACAGTACGCAAATTCGCTATCTGTATAATCAACTGAAAAGTGCTCCCAAATAGACGGCATTATTGAAACTGAATACCAAATTCAAAAATTCTGCTACCCATCTACAGCTACCAACAATAGTAATTTCTGTTTCTGGCGCAACTAATTTTTCAGCGGAAATTTTGTTCAAATATCCGTATTTAACTACGTAAATTTCCATGTTCTAAGCAGTACATTAATATAATTTATGAATGTTGTCAGGTTCTTGGATAACTCTCCGTTAATTTTTACCTGAGCTTTAGAATAAACAAACCAAATTATAAACAAATGTGTTCACTGGCAGCCGACTGCTGTGCACTGTGATCTTGCATAAGAAAAATATATATTTAATATGTAGTGTGCATATAAATTTACCTGTCCATTACCTAAAAAGAAAGTTTTATTAACAGATATATTATATTTATAGACGTTGCACACAATAAATTGCACTATCTGTTTATTACTTAATTACGGTTAGCGACCACACGTTCGTACAGTTGGCTCACGATTTGTTTAACGACTGATGTACTGTTAAATGTACGAGTTTCTCGGTTCACTTGTCATAGTTTAGAGATGTAAAATACTCTTATAATTGTTCATGAATACACCAGAAGTTAAGTTCAGTAATAATTACCACTGTAAAAATAAGTCGGAGATATCACAAACAAATTTCATTTTTTATAGTATTTTTAGACATTTGAGACACGTCAATGTTGTGGCTACTACTGCGAATAAATGGTTTTTCCGTACATACATTTTCCGTTTTGATTCGTCTGCGCCTAAATTCCTTTATCTATTTCGTTCCGTCACCCTCGTCGGTAATGTTTACATGGTAAATAGACTTACAGATTAGCTTATATGACGTCGTATGTCGTGGACAGTGAAATTGTGTTTCATGAATTTCAAAATGTGGATAGAAACCTTGTCTGCGTTATTAAACAAACCGTGGCGATATTTACTAGGTACGAATAAAATTTAACATATTTTTAAAATAACGTATGAATATGTGATGTGAATTATCGATAGATTGTTTGGCGATTGACCAAATGAAAAAGAAGAACAAAATAATCTACGAGGACTTTACAGTAAGTTTTATTACGCGTTTGTTTGACTTTTATTTTGTGCATGCAGTATCAAATGATTGTTGCGTCAGTACCAAAATGTTTTAATACGATCATTACTCATACTCATGGCTTGATATTGTAGTTGCATTTTGAAATATACTGCAAATGTACAAGAAGGCTATTTTTTTAAGTTTTTTACAAGTTTTGCTTTCGTATGCCGATAACCTGTACAAAATTTTCACGCAATAATGTTTGTGTGTAGTACGTATTTTTTATATTTTTTATATTATACTACCTGTAAACAGTTTTGTCGGTTGGAAACAGTATGTTGGCATGCTGCACAAATTGAGCCAATTAGAAGGTTGTGGGGTGCAATGATATATTATTTATTTACTTCAGAATTAAGGTTAGAGTGAACGGAGAACAGTAACAATTTGTAACAATTCAGCATGAACAACGGTGAGATTTTGCTACAAATGTCAGCGATAGGGTTATATCGTTGATCATGTAGACCTATTTATTAAATTGGTTTTGGAATTATGAATATCGCAAATGTAGCCTACGTATAGTGAAAATTCGCCGTCAAGTACGCAGGCCTACAGTTATCCTTACACTTGCAAGGTTAATATAAATTTGATATAGCGTTTGCGGTGCCTGTGCTGTTTACCGATTTTACGAATGTGAATATTAAGAACCGAACACTTCTTAGTAAATCGAAACCGGAACAAGTTCATGATCAAATATCGGGCACATCCGATACTCGAATGTTCAAACCGACCCATTGCTTATATATATATATATAAATGTGTGTGTGTGTGTGTGTGTGTGTGTCTGTCTGTCTGTCTGTATGTGTACATTGTAAACTTACTATTGACTGGCTTGGAAATCTTCTCTTGATGTAGCCAAATTCCATTTTCTTCTTTGCTCTTCGCCTTTCGTAAATTTAAAAACATGCACCTTGAGGCCGCTGTTACAACTACCCCTAAAACACTGTTCACACGAAAAAGGGCACTGTATCTTACTAACTCCACTGATTCTTACACTAACGTAAAACTCACAGCGCAAGACGCGTCTACACGAGAAGAAATATGTTTATCAACTACTCTGCTATACAGAGCAGAGAGCAGGTCAGAACCGCTTGTCGAAGGGATGACCCACCCTGGGATGACCTATTGTCCGTGACGTCACGCCCTTCAGGCTCACTAGTGCTCTGGCCTTCTAGTCTAGTCGGTGTTGCCCCAGCCCACGCGTGTGCTGAAAGCAAACAGAGGTAAACAAAGTAATATGAAGACGTAGCGAGCCCTATCCTGTCACACGCATATGCACAGAAAGGCCCATACCCCACTACATATGTCGATTTCGACACATACGTCGGCTTCGACACGTGCGTCGACCTCGACACGTGCGTCGACATCGACACGTGCGTCGACCTCGATACATGTCGACCCTCGGCACATATGTCGACCCTCGACACATATGTCGACCCTCGACACATATGTCAGCCCCGACACATATCGACCCTCGACACGTGTGTCGACCTCGATACATGTCGACCACGACACATGTCGACTTCGACACGTATCAACATCGACATATCGAAAATATTATCAGATAAATGTCGAAACATCGACATGTGTTACATGTCGATGTCGACTTAGATATGTCGACATATCGCACACCCCTACCGGAGTTTGATAACGTATTGGGCAGTCATGTCGTATTATTCTGTCAGACGCATCATTATCCTTCAATACCACTTCAGGGAAAATTAAACTATGCTACCGTTATAAGCGATCATGATCATCCGATTGTGCTTTTGTTCGCCACTGAAGATGTCAGTTGAGGGCCGGCATGAAGTAGAATAGACGTATCAACAGTACAATGTTTATTTTTTATTGTTTTTATTATTTCAGAATTTGTTCTGTAATTACTGCATAGCAAATTATCACATAATTGCATCCAAGATGTTAAGTATTTCCTTATGATTTATCAGTGTCGTAAGGAAAAAATCATGAAACATTTTATCCTTGTGTACTCACTATAAAATAGCGGTATTTGTAATGAAAGTAAAAATTAAGGGGAAACTTACATTTTTTAACATACAAGAAAAATGTATTTTAAATACAAGTTAAACACATCACGTAGATAAAAGACTTTGACAAGAGTTTTTCCTACTGCGTTTCTAGCGCAAGTGTAGTAGCATAGTAAATAATTCGTCCAAAATGAATTAACTTATTAGAATACAAATAAATTGCTGTCATATATTTGGATCAGCATGATAATATTTATGAATGTCACAGATATTAGGAAGTTAAAATATCTATAAACATCAATAGTACATTATTTATATATCTTCCTGTGATGTCTGTTTCCACTTGTTTAACTTTGAATGAATTTTTCGCCGCCTTTTCCTATTTTTTTTCTAGCGAATGTAACGAGCCAATAAGAGCACAGCATAGTACCCAAAAATAGCACAGCCACAAAAATGTGAGGTTCGAAATTAGCAAAGCTGAAAGTTACAATGGATGAAACAAGATCGTCTCGAATTATGTGCCAACACATATGAGACTAGCCGATTTGTAAGAACGTGTAACTGCGCCCTGTAAAGTGTTAGAGAATACCAATACTCAGATTAACTTGGTTGATAATGGCCGGGACTCGCATACGCGTGTAGATATTGTGATTCAATGACCTGGTTAAGCATCAAATTGTCAAATGGTCCACAAAGCAGAACATTCCTGGCTCTTACGTAAGCAGTAGATCTGCAGCACATTCTGATATGCAGGGACTAAAAATGAGGCACAAAGCAAACAACTTGCGTTTCTACATTTCTTGGGCTATCTGTTTAACGTAGTTCAAATAGTTTCTTACAAAACTGAATTTATAGTGTGTATGATGTTGGTCATAATCTTCAGGACACGAAATATTGAAAACTTAATTTTGTATATCTTTAAGGCGGCCGCCTACCCCACGCTTCACATGCGTTGCAGCGTGTACGTAAACAGGATTTGTCTATGAAAATATTCCACGTGTGCCCATTACGTCAGCGTGCGGAAAGAAAACAAGCTTCAGACAAGGTCGGAACCTCATTATTACGACACCACGTTCATTAAATCACTGTTTCTAAGCCCTCCAACATGGCTAAACCGGCCATCTCAGACTGCCGTACTTCAAAATATATTAATCGGATATATGTGAAACTCAGATTGCGACCTGTACTGAACTTACTTGCAGACTTTCCACCGATAACATTGTATGGTCACCGCTTAAAGTTCCACAGTAAAAACAGTTCGGTGGGAAGCTTGCACGCTAGTTCACTGCTTGTCTCGAGGCGACGCGGTATTTGATGCACGCTTCAAGGTCGACCTTACCGCTCCGTCGCAGGTAGCCGGCACCCGTAATGTGGCTTCATACATTAAATTCAAGCTATTTATTTTAAGTTATGCTTAACTGTACATAACCGAAACTAACATACAAACAAATAAATGAAATTGATACAATATATTCCACAAAAATAAATAGTGGGCTTACACCCTTTCAGCTCCTATATTTGCACGCTGCACGACTATGTCGCTGAACGCAGGTTCACTTGTTTGGCTATGCAGGCAATACTACGTTAGATTTCTCCGGTCTCTTGTAATATACACATCAAAGAATGTGTGACCTTGAAAGTCCTGACAGTGACGTTATAAACGTAGAAATGCACTTTTGTTCCAAAACGTCATAATAATGCTACGCATTGACTATAGCTTTAAGGTCAGTCATTCCGCAAAGTGTCTGCATCAATAGTTTTCAAGACTTTTTGTTCCTGATAACCGTAAAAACTATTTTATTCTGCACATAATGGAAAATAAAAACAATCGTCTTACTCGGTGCGCAAATTCAAAAGTGTTACATTAACCGACCTTTAAATCGCACATTTTTGCGAAGTCAATTTGAGTATCTGTACCCAAAGCGTGGAATGAGCTCGTAGTAGAAACAAGAACCATAACGTCTATATTGGTATTCGAAAACCATTTAAAAAAGAGTTTTTTTCTAGCAACAGGTGTAATTTGAAAATTCTTGTTCCCAAATTAAGTTTTCTCGTATTTTTAAATGTTAGCAATAATTGATTTTCTTTAACATTGAACATATTATTTTATTTTGAAACGAAAGTTGTAACTTTAAAATTATTTTATTAAATTGTTTATACTAGATCGTACGTTGCATGAATACAAGAGATTAATTTTCCTATCTTTTTTATAATTTTACATAAAATTGTATTTTTGTTAAAGCAATTGTTTTTCTAAAAACAGACTTAGTTCTATTTGTAAATTAACGTTTCAAAAGTCTCTTATTATTGAAATTTTTAAAATGTTATTTAAAACTTCATAATGTAAAATAACCCTGGTTAAATGTAAGAAAAGGCGTGCGCCTTAGTTTCGTCATGTAAAACCTAAGACGTAAATAAAATAACATAAATAATATAATAATTTCTGATATGTATTGCCGGTAGTTTTCGCGAAATTATTTTTGCACCACTCAGTTTCAGTGGCTTACGTGCACATCAGCAGCTATGATTCGTGGTTATTGACAGTGTTCTCTGTGAACAGATATCGCTTATATGACTGTGCCAATCAAAACAACATTATTCGATAACACTCGCCTGTGATTTGCGGGTAGATTCCTGAAACACTGAGAATAAAAATATCTAATAATTGATCAAGAATTATTGGTACAAGTGTACACACAAGTCATTGGAACAAATTGTTGCAGGGATTTTTTTCTGGAAAGCAAGCGGCCCTTTTATATAAGACATATTTTTAATCAGTGTAGATTTCAAAATTTTGTACTGTCTATTTAATTTTATGATTGAATTACATACATGCACGGTAGCCTTTAACTGTTAGTAGACGAATTATTTTCGTCAGTCAAGTGTGAGACTTGGTTTTAATACGTATTCCTATATGTCTATTCTATATTTTTCTGAGACGAGACCAGTCTTGCATGAAAATCTATGTAACAAATTCACACAGAAATTGACGTCACGTCGACAATGATGTCAATACAGAAGGCAAACAACACAACATATGCGACACGGACTAAGCGAGGCTTTTGTTTAAAAAAAAAAAAAATCTCAGCATTAGCAGTGAGAAAGGAAACAATGGAAAAATCCCAAGTCAGGATGCCTTGAGTGGGTATCGAACCCGGATCCTCCCAAATTATAGTTCAGTGTGTTAGTATTGTGCCACCTCACTCTGTGTCAACCTTGAGCTCGGTGCATAGGGAAGACAAAATAACTGGTTGGCAATATTTAGTTGTATATTTATCGCTACGTATCGCCCGTTTAATTATAAGTCCATGTAATATAATTACATATTATAGAAAGCTGGCGCAGCTATAATGGTTTAAACCCTCATTTGGGAAGACTTTGGTTCGATCATAAGTCTGGCCATCATGATTTCGGTTTTCAATTTATTTATTTTTATTTTTCTTGAGTTTACATCTCGTTGGCAATGTGGTTCATAGAGACGGTTACACATATTTTTATATTTCAACAAAACTAAATTACACCCATGCCCCACCCGGGACTTGAAACCTGAACCTCTCGCACCGCAAGTCGGCGCGCCACCCGATCGCGCCACAGAGGTCAGCCTGGTAATCACTGGTTTCCCAAGATCGTGCCAGAGAAATACTGGTATGATTTACCAGCAAATGCTGTGGCCGTTCCTCTTAATATTTTCATTTGGCTGTTCAAGATGAAATTAAATAAATATAAATATCAATAAAAATAATTACAGAACTAGAAGATTAATACAACAAGTTTCTTATTTCCGTGTAAATTAATGACAACTTGCCAGAGTGATATATGTAATGTTTCCTCTTTGACGATAATGTAGTCACAAAGCTTTACACAACATACCCATCAAATGCCCTCGCTATGGTGGCACAGCTTTATGGTTGGAACGGACATCAAATGAAAAAGCGACTGTATCTCGCAAGCCCCAACTTCACCGTGATTGGAGACACTTACGTGTGTTGCGTGTTTGCCTAGGTACTCAGGCGTTACCTTTGCTTAACAGCCGATCATACCGTAAGTGGACAGTAACTTTTTCAACCGCTAATTTATTCTGAACATAACTGTACATAATTCCGACAGTAATTGCATTAAAGTTATCGTCAATACCAAATATATATCTTATAAAATTGTGGTACGAATTCTAGTTCATTGTTTCAGTATGCAAATGTATAATGACTTACACCAACGACGTTTGCCAAACAATATCAGTAGTGCTTGAACAATCTAGCGTGCAGGGCCTGTACATTGTAAGCTCAATATATCTGAGTAGGACTGTAAATGTTTCGTAATAAATCAAGAAGGCCTATTATAGTACAATATTTAGCATGTCTATAATGTCATAGTGGCAGCCAAGTGGTCCGACCACTCGGGCACCACGGTGTTGTTTTATGATGAAAATACAAATACACTAAAAACAGTACCGGACATGACCTATCCATTCACATTGCATAGGATTGTGACGTGGGTACTAGAAAAACCTTTAAAAGTGATAGTACAAACATGTTGTGAAATGACACTTTCTTATGTTAGCAATGTTTTAATACTCAAATTACTACATAATGTTTCTTCCCTGTTGTGAAGAAGTTTCTCATGAAAAACAGACACTAAAATATGCGTAGCACATTAGTGGTGAAAATGATCATTTCACTAAGAAAAATGCTAAATAACTATATTTATTAATTTACTGGGAATACATAATTTATAAAAGCTAGTTTCATTACTGCACTGGTGATGAGAGATCACATAAAGTCGTCAAAACATTACCTACACTGTTTCATCAATGAGCGTATGAACAAAAAAGGTTTAATAATTTACTGTATATTTTATCTTCTATTTTGAAACTAACGATTACACAAACTTAAAAACAAGTATTGACATTATTAACAAGATTTACATACCTTATCTACAATGTAAGCATTCCATAGGTACTCTGCTTCCATTTGAAAATAGAAACAACCAAGGGTGAACTTAGAGGGAATGTGTATTGGCTGAATTATTTATGTCGTCAAAATATAGCGCACGTGTCCAATATTATTCTTTGATCTACTTGGTAAAAGTTGGTCTATGCAATTTTATATTTTCTTACCTGACAATGAAATAATGGAAAAATATCGTATGTATTGCAATGGAACCTTAGACACAAATGTAAAAATAAAGATATTTCTAATAAATTATTATCGTTGTACTATTTCATACATAATATGTTACACGGTAGCATTTGCTTCAAATGTATCATTTAAACACAGGGCAACTGCAGTAAAATTGTTTTTCTTCTCTAGGGGAGAAACTTCAACAATAATCACAATTCCCTTGTGGATACAGAATTTGAAATCTAAATAATACACTGCTTTGAATTTCCAACACACATGACTTAACCAAAATGAATACAAAACAATTACGACTCATAATGTATTAATAATTACATATCTACATATGTGTGTGCCTGTACTCATAGGCTTGTGTATAGCAGGTGAGAGGGGTGCAGATGTACCTCAATTGCATTACAATGCTATTTTATTTTGTGAGATTATAAATCCCAGTTTGCATAAAATTATATTTAAATCGTAAAACATTTATGAACATTTAGTTTTAAAACGTAACCGGAGTAAAGATTGATTCTGCTGATTGTAATGTTTACAAAATCTTATTTCGTAAAGTAGGTAGTAAATCAATTGTTCAGTAACCTTAAATAGATCTTTCTCATTTCTAGATCCCAAAATGGTGCAATATAATTTGTGGTTCATTAAGGTTTAAGTGTGTATTGTATATATTTCAAGTGCAAATGTAAATACTTTATAAAGATACCTGAAAATATAAGTTTTAAAACGTTGGTCAAAATAGGTTTAGTTAAAATTTTACACTTTTAAGGATAGATAATTTTTCATAAAATTATCACAAGTAGTGTAGTAATGGCGGTTCTATTGCAGGAGCCTAGGAGCGGGATCCGGGATCTTTTCAGTATTTGTCTCGTAATTATTTGTGTGTGGACTTCCCACCGTCTTGGTTAATGTCCGTTGTCTTGATACCTATTACCCTCATTGGCTCCACCATCCATCTTGTTTTCTTTTTTAATTACTTATATAGTTGCCTCTAGATAAGGCTGCCAGTAGTTACTGATCGTCTTCTAGATGGCGTTGATTACTAAGACTTCGGTGCTGAGTCTTTCCACCAGAAGAGCTAGTAGCTATACAAGTCGTCTTGGTTCCAGTGTCGTCTGCTAGATAGCATTAGTGTTGTATGTACTACTGGTTTAGTCCGTCTCCATTTCCAAGTATCACCATTAAGAGTGCTACCGCACCTAACCTAACCTAACCTGGCCTGTCCTTCTAACAAGTTACATTTCTAGCCTGGTTTCTAGTCTTACTTTAACCTAACACTTATTTTCCCTTGTATGTCTGTCTTGTATCATAGTACACTGCTAGGAATTCTTCTAGTATGTTGCAGTCTCGTACGGCGTTGAATATGTTCCACTCGTGTAGGTCTTAGAGTTTTTTTTCTGTAAGGTGTTTATAAGTAGTGTTGGGTAGTATTATTTTACGTCTAGTAATAAATGTCTTCTTCCAATTCTTGTTATACGTTATTCTTGCTTTGCATTGTCAGGGCTTGGTAGAATTTGTGTTACGGCTAGGCTGTTTATTTAATATATTTTTAATGCTGAAATCAAACTTAACCTGACCTAACCTGACCTCCTACCATGTTACATATCTAACCTTGTCTCCGTCTATTTCTTTAACCTAATACTTTTTTTCTTTGTTTGTATGACCAATAGTATTTTTTTAACCAGTTTTATAAATTTAAGTATTTTTTATCATGTTTTAGCTTTTACATGTGCTCGACTTCTTGGAATTTATATTTTTGTCCTGTACCTGTTCTGTGGGTTTCGTTTCTCATTTTTTTATTTTAATTTATTAACATTTATGGTGTTACTTTCGTGTATGTAAGTTTCATCTTGAAATGCATGATGCTATATATTTTTTTATTGCTTATGCGTAGAAGGAATGGTCAATTTGTTTTTTGCTCAACTTTTTATATGTTATATTTCTGTTCTTTAAATACTTTTTTCCCTTTCGTATAAGTGTTTTACGTATGTTATCCTTTTTTTTCTCTCTCACTCTCTGTCTCCTTCTCTCCCTCCCTCTCTCTCTTGTGCTCTCTTATTCTCTCGTGTTCTCTCCCTCTCTCTCTCCTTCCCTCTAGGATATTACATGTTGGTTTTTATGTGTTAGACCTTTAAAGACTGTTTTTCATTTACATATTTGGTTTGAGTCATTTTCTTCTGTGTTGAACTTTGGTATATGATTTCTAGTATCGCACAGTAACTTTTCGTACTTTGGTT
>PNEQ01034997.1:0-12342 GCA_003012365.1 Medauroidea extradentata | reverse complement strand
CCCCCCCGAGTCATCCTATGTGTTTGCGTGGACCCTCGCAGAGTGGTGGCACTTACTTGTTCCCCCTCCCAGCTAAAAGGACGAAGTTTTTAATTTTTTTACATCAATTCATACGTGTACTAGTATCACACCACAGTAACACACGTATAGGTTTATTCGGGATAAAGTGAAACACCTCGCTTTTCGCGACGTTGCTTTCTCCCCCTTCCCCCCTCCCCCTCCCTAACACAATGACACCACTTCTCTGACGCCGTCGTGTGCCACGCAGCACATCCTGGCTGATCAAGTTGCGTCGTCAGCTCCTATGGCGGGGAAACTGGCCAGACAGAACAAGGTTGTACGACCCGGAAGAGGACGATTTTTTATTTCATTTTGTTCGTCTTAAAACGCTCTATACATAGGGACCCCTGTTTTTCGCGAAAAGAATATTGCCTCACTTTGTTTCGGTGCCTTACGTGCACATCTTCAGTTCTACTTTGTGGTCAGTGATTGGATATTTTAACTGTCACGAACCTTGGGATTCTACCAGAAAATCACAGACGTGTGTTGTTGCAGGAACGTTATTTTTATCGGCTGCCAATAACCACGAAGAAGAAATGCAGATGTGTACGTAAGGCAACGAAACAAAGTGAGGCAAAATTCTCTTCGCGAAAAACAAGGGTTCCTATATATAACGTTTTTTCTACAAATCAGAGACTTGTGTTGCCGCAGTAACTGTATTCTGATTGGTGCAGTCAAATGACAAATTATTTCCATAAATACACGCTGCCAATAACAATGAAGCAAAACAGCAGCGATTCACGTAAGGCGCTGAAACTGTGTCTCATATAGCCCATAGAGCACTCTCCCTCTTTTTGTTGATGTCACAGAGTGTACTCTCAGCTGACCAAAATTCGAGGGAGAGTGGGCGAAAGGGAGAGTGAGCCAGAGTGAGCGACGATGCTCCCTCGCTGCACCCTCTCGCCCATTCTACGGGAAGCCATTTTTGTTTCATAAATATTCAAACTATAACCTAACGGGAACTGGAAAACATTTACTGTGTGTTTTCTGCAGACGTTTATTTTTCCAGCTTCCCTTTCCTCAAGCTAGGTTGCACTGCTTCGAGGGTGCATCCGAGGATGTCTGTCTCAATTTAATTGAAGAGTGAACCAGAGTGTGCGAGAGTGAGAGTGTACATACACACTCTTTATTTGAGACCCGGCCTATGAAACGTGTTGATACAGAAATTTATTTGCGAAAATCAAAGATCCTTAGTAATAAAGTTTAAGGCCGTGGTCTTTCATTAATTTCAAACAATTGCAAATATCTCTAATATTTTTTTAACCAAATGCTTTGAAAAAACTTGAAAAATTTTGTCACAGCGTTTTTTAAAAATAAAATACCGTTTGCTAGCTAAAAAATTAATTTGCTTCATTTAGGCTTATTTTGACCACAAAAATATGTGATATTTCAGTGAAATAATTCTAAATATCCGTTTAGTGTATTGCAACAGAAAAATTCAAATACAAACGATGATATGTAGATCTTACTGTAAGAATGATTTTTTTTACTTCCGTATTAATTTGCGTTAAAGAAATGTTTTCGAAACGACTGCAAAACTAAAAGCGGGGCCTTAACATGCATTCCACATTTAAACTCATTAATAGATGTGCGTGAATTTAACGGCTTCCTCTCGTATCGCCTAGGTTTCTCAGTACTATGCACGTAATTGACATAAGCAGTTCAGATATCTGTTGACTTCTAGCAGTACAGCCCGCCGATCAACGGCATCGTCCGGCACGATTCCCACATGCGAAAACCCGGGGATCTACACCTCCGGGAATCGAACTAGGATCCCCTTGGTGGGAGGTGAGTGGTACCCGCTGTGACAACCGCGGGCTCCTACGTAAAAAGAATATTTTTACGACTTAAAAAAATGTAGGCTAGGTACGAATGAATTTGTTAGTGTTATGACACCGTAAACAACTGCATTGTACTCAGCAGAATATTGCAAAACGTGGTTACGTTTTTCCCCCTTGCAGTTGGCAAATATGCTTGGCTTCCGGTCTGGTGTCCTCGTCTTTGTGTACAAAACAGGACATTCGCTTACGAGCAAACATTCTAGACAGCATGAGTCCTCTTTGACGCGGAAGTATTCCACTTTACTTTTATTTTTCGTCACCCGGCACCGTTTCGTAACTGTGCTAGCTTATGAAGTTCACGATTGTACGTAACTCGGTGTTTGTAAGTGCAAAATTTGTATGGCCGTAACTAAATAATTATAGCACCAGCATTAACTTTCCGATACAGTCAACATATTTGAAGTGACGGGGAAAAAATAATGTTTTATACAATTTTAATCAAACACTGCTTGAATATTAGACAGTAAATGTTTTTTCCTGCAAACGAATTTTATTTATTTATTTTTTAGAATCCTTGATTTACGTGTAATCATACCTCAAAGTCGCAATTTGACTTTTTTTATTTTTAATACGTACAGATAGTAAAAATATTATTGTCGAGGGTTAAAAATCCGTGAGGGACTTAAACAAACATTAGTCACTACACCTGAAACATTTTTTTTTCTGTTGGAAAAAAATATCAAAATAATCTACATATAGTAACACTTTAAACATTAAAAGTTAATTTTTTAGATACAAAGTTGTTTTGTGTATAGTTAAGATTTTCTAACCTAGATTAGTACAATTAATTTTCGCGAGTTATTTCATTGTGTGATTAGGATGGCTGTTACAATTCGTACAAATAGAACACCGTAAAATTACGACTTTGACTTAAACTACCACGTAAACAATGAAATATTTTATCTTAATTTTCGGAAAACGATATTTCTTGTAGAGCCAAAAAGTTGAGCAGCATTTGGGACAAATACAAAATTAAGAATCTCTGCTACAAACTGCATTACAGAATTTACATAATGTATTGGTACTGTCAAGGCTTAGGTCATAGCAGTAGGTCTACTCATTGTTAGAAGTTGGTATTTATTGATCACTGTTGTCAGTACCATTTTTGTAGTCAACAGGAGGAAAAATTATACTTACTGCCGATGGCTTCGAGTGGAAATTGAACGGAGGCCAGAGAATATATAAAATAGTTTACAAAGCCTTAAAAGTAAATATTTACACCAAGTACTACGAAAAATCCAGTAGAAATTATTTAAACTAAACTAACTGTGAAAATTTTATTAATCGACAATTACATTTAGCGACGATCCTTAAATCTTTCAATCTGCTCTCTCATATTAATGTATAATGTTGCAACTTACGATTTTTATACTGACAGAGTTCTTGTATCGCTAGACACTCTAAACATGAATCATTGAGAGATGAAAGAAAATAACCACTTGGGTGAAATTACAGTCGTTTCCGTCAAAAATGAGCAACGGAAGTTAGTGAAACCATACTTATTGTTTCAATGACTAAAAGTTACTAATTCAAAAATGATTTCCACTAATCTCAGTGAATTTCACCTGCCTATTAACCGTTTTCAGTGAGTTCTACAGGTTCATCGGTTAGAAATATATTGACTAGAATTTCAGTGGTTAACGTTGCACTGATTGAAACCACTGATTTCGATTTTGAATGTGGCAACTGCTTAGGTTCAGTGGTGACTCGTGGGTTGTTACCAGGCGGGGCTGCAGATAGTCGGAACTGTACACTCATGATGAACGCGCCGTAGACCAACGGCCATGAAATATTTGCCGGCTACTAGATGTGTTGTGACCACTCAGTAGTAAGGGGCACCTGCACATCAGCGTGTCAGTGGCTGTAGAGTCAACCAGCGCACAACTCTGTACAGCTCTTGGCAACTGCAGCCCTACCTGGCAACAACCCACGAGCCGCTACTGCTTAGGTTACAGAACACATAAAATACAAATGCTAAACTACCTCATGTCGGCAGACGGGGCAGAAATTTCTGCAAGGTCGACTTTGTAAGAGGTTAAATCAGCTACGGCTGCCCTTAACTGCGACTGAACTGCAATCTGTAAACGAATCATTGATTATCTGCGGAGTCAACGGCATCGTACTCCGAACAAAGGACCTCTCGCAGATTAGTGGTTTGTCTTTCGGGTCACAGGCGGGCGCGTGTTGTTTCTTTTCGTCTCAATTGTTGGCACGTGTCGCAGGACACGTCCTGTGCGAAAACAAAATTTCTGTCAAGTTGGCATTTGATTCTCTGACGTCAGCTGGGCATGGTTTCTGCCAATCTGTACTGTTAATTGGTGACTCGACGAAGCAATTTGTGAAAGTGAGAAGTCTTAATTGGTAGCAGTGAGAAGGAGAGGTTGTTTATAAGTACGGACTGGAAAATTTCGCGAATTCAATGACATGTAGGCTAGAATCCATTATACTATGCATATTCAAGCCCCGTATATTCGTTCATCATTATATATAGCAACCCTCTCTACTCCTGGCCTTCAGTCTACAGTGAGACCCTGATGATGCCTGCTGAAATGTACGGCGAAACGTCGGTTCCTGCAACCACGAAGACGCGGCTCCAGCCTGGAAGCCAAGCCAGTCAATTCGACAACGGCCGCGAAAGTCTGCAGAATTCCTATTCGTTCATTGTCTGCTGTTCCACTGAGTAGCAGCTAGTTGACAAATAAACGGGTCTTGAGTATGTATAGTATAATGGATTCTAGCCTACATGTCATTGAATTCGCAAAATTGTCCAGTCCCTAATAGTAACTTACGTATTACTGTAATGATTTCACTACATAAAATAGAGATTCGATAACGAGGACAGACGAATATCCAAACTACAGTTTCTCGAGTTCTGTGTGTTATCATTCTCTTTGTCCCATTGTACGTACAAATAGATGTGTAATGTTCAGATACAGGGAAACTTCGTGTGTTCACTGACCTGTATGATAGCCTCCATGAATTTATGTGTATTCGTGCAGAGAGTAGATACTCGTTGGTTACACACTGACTTCGCACGTGGGAATAGTGCCGGACGATGCCGCTGGCCGGCGGGTTTTCTCGGGGATCTCCCGTTTCCCCTGCCCATTCATTCCGGCGTTGCTCTATACTCACATCATATCACCCTCACCAGCGCTAAAGACCAAAATATCTCACTCACTCACTACACACTGACACAGTGTTACCACATGATTGGGTCTGTATTTAGTTGTTTCTTAATTATTGACTTAGCGTTATTCAAGAGATGTCAAATAAGTCAAGAGCCAGTCGGGAAACTGATACAAACTTACACTTGTTTCAATTCAAGCTTGCGCACAAAATAAAACACTAATTTTCAGGTCTCTAGTAGTGTTACAAATACATAATCTGTACTTTTTTTTACAAGAACAGCGTGGTAATTTCCTTGCAGAAGTATAGGTCGTTCGAAATAAAGTGAGCACTAAAAATATAACCTTTGAAAAATATCACTAGCCGTTACTGCGTATAATTCAACGATACCTATAGTAGTTTTGCTGCTTGCATGGTTGGCAGCGAAATCGCGTAATGTAGTTCCGTGTAGTTTTTTTATTTGAATACAATACTGAAACAAAATCAACCGAAATTGACATACTTGTATTTCGTATAATAAATAATATATATTTTTTATCAAGCTATATAGGTTCCTACCGACTTCACAATTTATCTCTCACGCGTAAACACCAAGTGACGTATCCAGAGAGGTTACACATTTCCTGGCGTCAGCCGCTACCCAAGGAAAGATACAAATTGGCTGAAAATAGAACTTATGCAGAGTTTTTTTTGAGTGCTCACTTTATCCCGTACCGCCTATACAAACATCTAGAGTGCGTGCGGGGTTGTGTGGCGGACACTTCCTCCATCCTGTTGTGTACATAGTTACGTCCACCGTTACACGCACACTTCCACACATTTAGATCACAAAACTGGGCGAGGAATGTCGGCGCTCTGTGCTGAATGGTTTATTTAGAAAGCTCGGCCGGAACATGTGTTGCAACATCTCGCAGCGCAAACACTCGTGATCCGCGTGCTTTCCCATCCTCGACCGTAAATATTTCCTGCAATTGTGATCTGCCCTAACAAGCATGAGCGTTGCGCAACCGCGCACCGGTGAGAATGTTTTCGCATGTGTGTAATTTTTTTTCTGTTTACAAAGAGACGGTTAATTCATACTGCAAGGCAGTCTGCCGCGTGACGAGTTTCAAAGCAGGTATTTTCACAGCCATGCATGTGCACTCGCAGTCTCGTTGCTAGGAAATCCTGTTTTTTTTTTGTGAAAATATTTCTGCACTAGTATGTTTCAGTACCTCATGTACACGTCTGAAGAGGAGTCTGCGCCTGTGTCGAATTTCTACATTTGACACGTGGGAACTGCGTAGCAATAAGAGCCAGTGTCCCACGCTTGACGAGAAGCATATCGCCTCTATTCGCAGCGCGCCAAACTGGCGTGCAAGGTTGTCGTTGCAGTCTTCTTAGGGGACTTTAAGCGGTGACCAAAACATTTTTTTTAATAGCACGAAGTAAAGACCAACGTATGTCTCTCGTTTTGCACTTTTCGAATTCAGGTAATATTTTCGGAGTTACAGCAGTCTAAAAAAAAACCGTTCTCAGCCATTTTGAGAGGCTCGAAAATAATGTTTCTAACAAGCGTACTGAATTTAAAAAAAGCGTAGCTTAAAGTTTGTGTTCTTTTCGTAGATAAACATAATGTGAATAAGTTAAGCGGTTTCGCGTAAAAAAGAATACGCGTGACATGCTACAACGCCGTCCATGCGCCAGTCGAGGACTTCTCTTAAACTCTGCACTGAAAGAAAAATTTCGTAGGAAGTTTTCCCTGAAAATTTATTTTGTATTTACCAAAAAATAATTTTGCAAGGAAGACGGCCTTCAAAGTTTTTCTTTCAGTGTGGCCCTACACGTTATTTAAAATTACTAGAGACCGGAAAAATTAATGGGTTCACTGACCTGTAGACTACCTTGCAATAATATTTAAGAACTGAAGCAGACAGCAGATGTATATTAGCTGCTTGCTGTTAAAGTGAAATAGGTACCTATTAGTTACATTTTCATTATTGGCTCAGAGTCTTTCAGGATATATCAAATTAGACAGAGGCCAATTTGCGAAAGTGAAACAAACTTACAGTTGTTCGAAGTCTAGCTTGTAGCCAATTGAAAACGCGAATTTTTCAGGTCTCAAAATATTACTAAAGCCCCGGAAATGTCACAGGTTCAACAACCAGCCGGCTAGAATCCACAGACTTCTGTACAACAGGCTCATTGGCTGCTGCTGTTGAAGCTGAGGGAGGGGATTGTCAGTGAATATTTCTATATAGGTTTGCTGTTGGTTTAGAATCCTAGCAGACACGCTGGCCCAATCGCGAAAGTAACCTTTAAGAACAGCAGTTTGAAATGTAACTACTTTTCGAATAAATTAATGAAATTTCCTGGTCTCCGAAAATTACTCTGCTCTGTCTTTATAATAGTAATGCCATAGTAATAGCTCAACTATAATGCAGTTATTCAACAATCTGTTAACGATATGTCAGATAATACTAACAGAGAGAGTATTAGTCAACAACGTGATCATTGAAGCCATTAAATTGTTTTACTCGTCGCAAGATTGGCACTTGTAAAAATAGTGATGTAAAATTCTTCACATATTCTCCTTGCTAAATGTGCGCCCCTAGGAAGGTTGAGCTCTAGTCCCGGGCACAGTGGTAAATTCGGCCTTGGTCAGGGATAATCTGGTTTAAACTGTTACGTGTTTTTTACATTTTACAGCAAATCACACAGACGTGTGGTATCGCGGTAACCTAGTTCTGACTGGTAGTCTACAGTAAGATCCAGGATTTCATGGCGAAAAGATCGTTACATTAATTGGTTTCAATGTCTTACGTGTCCATTTGCAGCTCTGTTTCATGGTCAGTGATTGAATGTATTGACTCTTACTTGTCTTGGGTTTCTTCTGGCAAATCACAGACGTATGGTGACACAATGTCCTTATATTCTTTGTAGTTCAGTAAAATGAGAGACATGTCTGAACAAAGACACGCTACCAATAATCATTAATCAGAACTGCCGATGTGTATGTACGGCATTCAAACAAAATGGCACAAAAATATATTCGCGACAAAATGGCGGCTCTACCTATAACAACAGCTTACCCTGCTCTCGAGCAAAGTAGCTGTGATTAGAGACCTGCAAATTTTGTGTTATCTGTTGCCAGACTGTGATCCAAGTAATTGCGGTCTCATTTGACTTCAGCTGTTGATACGCCTGAAGGGCTTCCTTCACAAGTGAAATAAGCTCAATTGTAAAGTTCCCATGAAGATATGAAGGGCCGTAGCTAATACCGTCACGGAGTGTTGAATTCTAGCCTGTCGTCAAGTAATATGGAGAAATTCGCACGTTTCTCGCGATAACCCGCTCTCGTGACTTGACTGGGCGCTTGAAATATTTACTCAGGTTTCTATTTGCACGGCTCAGACTGAACTGTTGTTGTACTCACGCTACCCTCGTGACTTCTTATAACCGCTTATCTGCGGGTGCAGGCGTCCTTGTAACAAGTGTGCCTTGGGCTGTAAAGCGACGCCATCGTACGAGGGTCAGACTACTTGGTAGTCGATGTAGGTGCATCATAGCACCACCGCGACGCTGCCGTCTTCGGCTGTGTGGAGGACACATTCTCGTCGTGGTTAGCTCTTCCTCAAACCTCACCTGCTACCAGCTGCTTTCCTTCGTGTTTACCCACCAGGAATATTTCAGAGGTTATACCATTGGTGCGTTGGCAGCAGATAACTAGGGACCTTAAGAGGGCGAGGTAGATACATAAGTGCTGAGTTCTGCAATTGATGTCTACACTTTTTAAAATCAATATAGAAAAACTACAGAACAACAATTCTTGATAATTATATTTACACACTTCATGAGCAAACATTTACATGGAATGATGCATTTGTTAAGCTGGATGTCTTGCGCCGCAATTAAATGTACAAAATTTCGGTGTCAGATATTCTTCTTCAGATATACATTAATGGAGAAATTTTTTGCTCTGAAGGTTAGCAGAAACTATTATCTAGGATTGCTGTTTTTTTTTGTTTAAATTGGCTTTGCGTTGAATTATATGTAGAAAGCCGGAAATTTCATGAATTCATTTGGAAAGACGTTAGATTTCAAACTGCTGTTCACGATAATTACTTTTGTGGTTGGGTCACTCTGAAACTCTCCCTTGACGACTGTGAACCAATAGCATACCTACATGAAAACACTCACTGATAGGGACCCCTATTTTTCGCGAATAGAATTTTGCCTCATTTTGTTTTCGTTGCCTTAAGTGCACTTCTGCAGTTCTGCTTCATGGTCAGTGATTGGATATTTTAACTCTCAGAAGCCTTGGAATTCTACCGGCAAATCACAGACGCGTGATTTTGCAGGAACGTTATTGTAATTGGCTAAGTAAAATGAGATGCTGCTCTTCACATAGATCCGCTGCCAATATCCATGAAGAAGAGCTGCAGATGTGCATGTAAGGCTTTGAAACAAACTGGGGAAAAATTCTTTTCGCAAAAAACAAAGGTCCCTAGTTAGGAATATAGACGTGAAACAGCCGGTAGGACGGTGAACTCAGTCACACACGACAGCAAAATGGCTTCCCTGGCCAGCAACATGGCGGAAACGCCTACCGCCAATCAGCGTAAAGTGGCCCCCTTGCTAGCCGGCTACCAGGCCAATAGAAAACCTGCCGTAACACACAGGAACCCAACATACACGAGGCTGGTATCAACAGCCCGGGAAGCCAATTAGAGGCGAATTTCGGCCGTATCAAGAAAGCTGCCATGTCACTTCATGTCTGTAGTAGTATTTTTTAGTCTGTGTCCACGTGGTGCCTGAAGAATGTCGGCGACGTTAGCGCGCGCGGAATATTCTTGAACCTTTTTGCAATCCCATGTTCCCCGCCCCCTTCAACCCCACTACCCCTCCACTCATGCATGCGCGTCGACGAGTCCTGGCGGTCTTGACCAGTTGGGTGGGTCGGCGTCGTATGTGTGAGCTCCTACTTCGTAGCTAGCAACCAATAGGAGGACGTCACTCATTATTCTTCATGTGAGTAAGCGTGCTACAAATATTTGAAATTGGAACTGTCCCCACATGGTTACGGTTAATTCTAGTGTAGGTTTGAAAGAAAACAGGTTTTCTTATGGGAGAATTAGGTACAGAGAAAATTCTGCTGCTAGTTGCACTGCTATCATTATAGACTCGAGTATTTCGCGTATTGATTGTAGGTCAGGTTGACCGTCAATAACCTGTATATCACTGTAACTTCTGTGATCAGACGACAGCTGTTTTGACACACCTTTGAAGATTGCAAGACAGTAGTAAATAATAAAATAATTCGTGGGGGCTTCCCACTTGTACAGTTAGGAGCCAATGGATATTCGACTTTGGCCAGTGTGTATAGGACTGAGAAGTCTAGGCTGCTACCAGATTAATGCACGAAATACTCGTGCCTCTAGATATCACTAAACGGTCTAATTAAATATGTAATCGTAGCAAAATTATATTTACGTCGGCTTGGGAAATACAGAAGTCATTTAATTTAATTTTATAATGATAAACAGACCAATTTTGGCTTTAAAATTATCAACTTCGTGTAACTTAATATTCACGAAATCTCAGTGATTGGTCAGTTACACCTCGTACTGATACCAGCGGCAGAAATTGTCCCTTGCCAAACTAATAAAATAACTATTCCTAACATGTGGTAGAATTAACCTTACCCGTGGTTCGCAAGAAGGTTTCGCCTGTGTAATTAGCCAAATTTTTTAGGATTGCGTATTTTGTAAATTCTTGTCATGGCCGCTATCGTCAAAATTATTCGTTTTAGCTTGAATGTGATTCACAAGTTTAGTAGGTTTTAAGTTGTTACGTTCCCTTGACATTGCTCGTAAACGTACATTCCATGGGGTTAGCACTTCAGCCGCCGGGGGCAATAAGTAATTTCTTAGAGCCCTCGCCATTGAATGTGTTCAGATTTTAGAGTTTAATGTACTGCATAGTTTTCCTTGTCAACAATTTAGCATTCCCAGTTTAGAGCCCACGGGCATAACGGGGCTTTGGTCAAATAACAATTCGTACCTGATGATTAATTTTGAAGTTGAGTGTTTTCTAGATATCATGCTTAGAAACACGGTATCGGGCCAACTTAAAATGGCTAAAAACGGTTATTCTAGACTGCTGTCACGCAAAAAATACCAACCGGAATCATAGAACCAAAATAGAGAAGCATGGTCTTGACTTTATTATGCAATTTCCTCAAATAAAAACGTAGGGTCACCGCTCAAAGTTACATAGGAACCGTTTTCGGGACCAGTGCGTAAAGGCGATACGGTTGTTCACGCACAAGCCAGTCTAGACCTTATCGCCTATTTGTTCCTGAACCTCAAACACGGCATCTAGTGATTGCTGTACAGGACTCTTAATATCGCGGCAGAATATTATCCCCAGTGGTTCGCTTCTGTCAGCTGTTTTCACCGCGACCACAGACTAAATAGTAATACAGATGTGAAATGACGCGGTGGCTTATTTTATACGGGCGAACTCGGCCGCTTATTGGCTGCCCGAGGTTGTTGATACCAGCCCCGTGTATGTTTGGCTCCTGCATGTTACTGCAGGTCTCCTATTGGCCTGGCTGTCGGCTAGCAGGGCAGCCGCTGTACGCTGATTGGCGGTATGTGTTTCCGCCATGTTCTGTGGCCAGTGAAGACATTTTACTGGCGTCTGTGACTCAATTTCACAATTTGTCGTCCTATCTTCTATTTAACTTCTGTATTCCTAAATGTTCTGTGCCGCGACCATTCTGCAGTTAATGTCAACGTCGCGATTGCGGAAACTGCGCATCATATAACTTTACTATATTATAGGTGATTCGGAATAAAGTGAGCACTCAAAAAAGCCCTGATTAATTTCTCTTTTCTGCCAGTTTATATCATTCCGCTACATGTAAACATCAACATTGCCACGTGCTTTTATTTACATAGGCTTGTGCAATGTTTACATTTACGTTACACTGCTCCGATAAATTTTAGCTACAATATGTACTCATTAAATGCACGGGTGTTGAATATGTGCTATACTCAGTAGTAATCTTAGTTATAAATACCTGCGAGTAAACGTCTTATAACACTGGTTTCTTTGCGTCTACTCTAACGACGCTATTACCGTTACGAATCTCGCAAATGCAAGCACAGTATATTCGAACTTTTAAATTAAAACCGCCACTAAAAACACACACGACACACGCAACTCAAGAATTCAAGTTCCGTTCAGCATACTGCAATGAACGACGACGACGCACGTAAAGGGAAACAATAAATAACGTATTTTCTTAATGTGTGAAACAGGGGGGAAA
>PNEQ01034996.1:0-12344 GCA_003012365.1 Medauroidea extradentata | reverse complement strand
CGTTGGTGGATGGCGTGGTGCGCACGTCGGGCTAGTAGCACTGACAGAGGGCTTGGCTGTTCCACGTCATGGTTAAAACCGACATAATTTTTAAACAGAATTTAAAAACAAATTTAAGGTTACCCATGGCCTCGGAATTTAACCACCATGTGTGGGTATAACCTACATTCCCTATTTCACTCTGGTGTTGTTGCAGCACATGACACACTGTAAAAGTGTTATTAGGGTGGACTAAGGAAACGGAGCATTTTCCCACCAATGGATGGTGCACATGATTTATCGGCGCACACACTGGCATTACCCGGCGTCACAGGGGTGGCTTCTGGATGCCGCCAACTCTTGGGTCCACATGGCCAGTGTGTTACGATATGTGGAGGCGGTGCTGCCGCCTCGGCCATTCCGAATGGGTGTCACAGTGCGCACGACAGGCTTCGGTAGAGGAGATGCGAAACAACCGGTGTCACACGTAAAACCAAATTTAATGTCTATATCCCCTGAAAATAAAGTAAATCTTGTCCGCATACTGTTTTAATAGCACTAGATTCTAACGAAGCACGACACAGCTCCCAAACATGGCTGCCATTTAATGTAAAATGTACTGTTCGCTTAAGTGCGATCAGTGCAAAATTGTTAGCGGCGAGGGTCTGGCTCGGCGCAGATTTCTCTGCATTTTGCACTGGTCACGTGACTATTTGCAACTTGTAAGAAGCGTATTTAATTCTAGTGCAGTGCAGTAAACAGTGAATTTTGTGTTGTGTCGCCGAAAGACGAAATTTATTCACTCACTCGCATTCTGTGTGCACTGCAGTAACGACTACCCTGTCACGTCACTGGGTGCCATAGCCATGCATGCTTGACAATGCGAACAATGTACGCTTAACTGGGACTTGTCATCGCTCAGTCTGCACACACCTGCGGATTTTACATTACATAAACATCGGGAAAAACCAAACCAGGGCTATGACACGAGTTGCAGAGGAGCCGAAAGGGACAGTGTTCAGTGCAGTGAGTGCAAACGATGTTACCATCACTAATGCATGACATCTCACGAGTGGTTGTGTCTGCGCCTACAGCTTGATCAGTTTCGGTGCCGTGATTGTTACAGTGAACAAATGGAACAACCAAACTTATGTGAACCAGATGAACAACAGAATAGTGTCTCGTCCCCTTCAGAGCACTCTATGCAAAATTGCAGTGTATGCCTAATGTAATACAAATTAGCACATCAGAACTGTTGACATTCGCTCAACTACAGCAACCTGCGTAAACATATGCGACTACACCAGTAAACATACCTGTGAAACTTCCAGTATTACCTACATTCTCAGGGCTTGGGACGGAGGACCTGCGGGCATTCATTAAAGAATGTGTCACTCGTCTCAATCGATACCACGTGCCAGTGTAAGAGTGACCTAATGCTGTAGGGAACCAGCTGATAGGTGACACAAGAGACTGGTGGAAAACCATGACAGAATACAGGATGACCTGGTAAAGGTTAGTGGACAAATTCTCGACCCGATACACAGTTACAATTTCTATGCTCCAGACTCAGCTGAGCATCTTCAACGAGTTTCAGCGAACCAGTGATGAACTGGAATCGTTTATACGACAAAAGTTTTAATCTTCTTATGAGGTTTTTCCCGCACATGCCCGCTTCTGATGCTCTCGAGGCAGTACTTCAGACTGTCTTGCCGGAGTTTCGTGCTGCCCTATTACCAGCTATCTACAGTGATTTTGACAACTTTGTTCAAACAGCAGCTGGAATCGCCCAGGATGTAGTGGAACTGCCCAAACAAAACCATGTACGTTCAATGTGTCACCCACCCGATAAAAACATACATACACCAACAGCTCACGAACACTATGTACCAAAACAAGGACAAGCAACAAGATGAGACCCCTCCACACCGCCTCATGGCGATAACAATAGGCAGCTCCACAACAGCGGGTCAAATAACACTGAGTCATTACTGACATGACTGTGTAGGTTTTGCCTTGGTAATAAAATTCTCTGGCATGCCCAGTACCCGTTACATCAGAATGGACTTGCTCAAGCACCATGAGACAATTAAGTAGGGTAGGAGACCTCATCAACTACCTAGTCAACATAACCTCAAAACATACAAGTTTCAACAAACCAACCTATCTCGGACAAATCTTCAAAATTTATGACAGTCTCTTACGCATCCCAGTCTTAGTAAATTCACAGCCAGTAGTTGCGCTCAACGATACCGCGACTTCCTACATCTTTATAAGAGAAAGGTATGCCCCATCACCTGATCAGAAACCTGAACAGCGTTTACAGCTCGCAACTCGTGATGTAACTGGACAAACATTCGACAACAATTTTGTAGATCTCACCATTTGTGACAAGACTATGAACATTCACGTAGCTATACTACAAGACCTTTGTGCGGACTTAATTCTCAGAGCACAGTAGATAATCGATCACCAAGTGGTAATTGAGTTCTCCAGTGAGCACATTCGTTTTGGTCAAGTGCAGCAAAAAACCGTCTATCACCTTGGTTAACACCAACCCACAGCGTCAACGCCACCCAACCCTTGACGACTTCGACCACACCGTACCTGTGGAACGCCGAGCAGCTGTTCAACGTATACTACACGAGCGAAGCAATGTTTTCACTTTGGGGACCCACTCCGGAGGTCCAACATCGCATAGCACGATATTCCAACCATGCACGACTATCCAGTCTACATTCTGCCACATGACTACTCACCATATCATCAACAGGTCTTCGATGAACAGGTTAATGAGATGTTGTGTGTTGTGATGATAGAACCATCCGAAAGTAACCACAATTCGGCCATAATGCTAGCACCCAAAAAGAATGGGTCTTGCCACTTTTATGTCGACATATGTCCGCTGGACAACATAACGAGAACTTCAGCACCACCTCTCATTAATATCAACAGTGCCCACAGCCTCCTTGGAACTGCAAAAATAATGTTTTCTTTTGATTAACGCTCAGGGTACTTGTAAATACCACTCAACCCTAAAGATCGCCACAAAACTGTGCTCACAACACCTGATGGGTACAGGTACCAGTTTTGTGTTTGCCCTTTAGGCTTAAGGGGAGCTCCCACGACTTTTCAAGCGATGATGATTCATGTCTTACATGAATACATTGGCTCATTTGCAGCCGCCTACTTAGACTACGTAATAGTGTGGTTTAACACGTGGAACGAGCACCTCACCCACCTAGCCATAATTCTACAGCGAATTGCCATTGCTGGACTGACAATTGCGAATCGTAAGTGCCACATCAATAAAACAACCCTAGAGTTTCCGAGCCATGTGGTAGATGAGCAGGGAAACCACCCTAATGCGGAACACTTGCGTATGATCGAGCAGTGGGAAACACCGCATACCAGAAAGCAACTGTGCAAAAATTTTAGCCCTATAAATTGGCTCTGCCAATACATTAAGAACTTCGCCACAATCACAGTGCCGCTCACAACATTGTTGTCCACTCAAGTACGTGTGGTCTGCAGAAGCTGAGCGAGCTTTCGCATGTGTCAACATCTGTCGCGCCACGACCCAACCAGATATCTCTATTTCCAGACCGATGCCAAGACGACTTGGGTGCCATGCTATACCAGCTGGATGATAATGGGGAACGTAACATACTGGACTTCAGCAGCGCCAAGATAGATCAGGCCAAGAGAAAGTGTGATGTGAATGAGAAGGAATGTCTCGCAATCGTTTGGGCTCTAAAGCACTATCGTACATACTTAGAGTACCAATGCTTCACCCTTAGAACTGACAACAGGAGTCTCATACAGCTACACCACATGTGCGAAGCACAAAGTAAGCATACGACTTCGTCGTCGAGCATATACCGGGAGGGGAAACGAGTAAGCGGATGTGCTAACCTGCTCACCTGGTCCAGAAATGTGCACTCATGACATAGACGGCTGGGAGACAATGTTACCACCTGTCAACAACCGGCAGACAGACACTTAAACAAAATTAATGCAATTAAAATAAGTTAAAATGCCGGACAGAGTAGGCACCCAGCCCAACATGCAACATAGCTCTTTAGGCTCGAGATAGTCGTGCAACATGCTGTGCCTGAGGCGCTCCAGCTGAAAGCCGATTGTGCTCAACAACAATTGGCCAGTGGTGGACGATTGACTTGAAAATTGGTCGAGTAGACCAAGCAGTCCGTGGAAAACCTGTGTACCAGCCGAACCACGCACACAAGTACTCGCATACACTTATGAAGACCATCTCGCGAGACACCCAGGTGCTGACCAGATGCGCTGGAATATCTCTCAACATTACCACTGGCCAGGTCTCACCAATGCTGTACGTTGCTATGTCAAGGAATGCCGGGTGTGTAATACCTTCAAGGCCCGCAGGGCTGATGGAGATCAACAGCAACGACTTCGCTGCGCGGATGCACCCTTCGATGTGGTAGCTCTCGACTTTATGGCGGTCTTACCCACAAACCACCCAATTTAAGCACTTTCTGTTGGTAGTTACAGACACATTGGTCGTGCGACCAATCAGGAGACAGCTCATCTCCAATTGGCTGAGCAGGAAAAGGGGCTTTACCCATTTACCCATTATAAACTAATGTTTTTTTCAGTCTCCTTATCAGTCGCACTCGTGTTCCTAAACCCTGTGTGTCTACCTGATGACGAGAACAGATTCCAGTTCCCGAAACATAGTTATACTGACTGTCTTGAAAACTACTTTGTTTTGTTTCGTTTCATAATTTGTGTCATTTGTTGTTTCTTATGTTTGTCTGATTTCTTTGTGTTTTGTTTCGTCTCATCGTTTGCTGTATTTCTGTTCATGTCTGATATCTACTGTGTTTTTGTTTCGTCTCATCGCTGTGTCGTATGTTAACTTACATTTCTTTTTTTATTTTTGTTGTTTCATTTATTATCTGTTTGTTCCATGTTTTATTTGACCTGATCCCAATTTTGGAATTATATGTTGTGTATGTATCCAGTTGACTAAACCACGTTCTTCTTAGTTATGTTTTTGTCTTATCTTTAGTTTTCCTTTGACAGTAATTTATTTCGCAATGGAGTATGTAGAAGCAACTAAATCCAGCCATGCACTCCCATTGCAAAGTTCTTTAAAAGATCATAACATGTAATAGTGACCCTGTAATTGTTACGGGTTTTGGGGAGTTATGTTGTACTCCCTAACCTCAAATTGACAATAAACAACTTCATTCAACATGGCAGCCATCGTGAAATCCTTCTGATAGCCAGCTAACCAATACCCTGAGTACCTGTTAGTTTAACAGTCACTTTAATGTGAAATTCAGCTATAACATGCACTTGTAAAATATGTTAACAACTAAGCTGGTAAAGTGTTTGTTAAAAATTATCAGGAACTTTAACAAGAAGTTGTAAAAGTTGCCCTTAACCCTTTTAATTTAGTTACATATAGTCAACTCTAGATAACTGCATAACAAGTGGGTGTGTTGCAGATAATTTTTAACTTAATAATATATTGCTATAGGCCATTCGGAATAAAAGAAGCACTAAGATTTAACCTATGAAAAAAATTACTACCCGTTACTGCATATAAGCCAACATTAACAACAGTTACATTATTGTTTGTACGGTTGGTAGCGAATAACTGCATGTAGTCCCATGTATTTTCTTATTTGAATACAGCATTAGTGAAACAACATAAATTACAAACGACCTCTCTGTATTTAATATACTTTAAAATATTTATTAATGTTCTTATTGACATACCAGCTGACTGTACAATTTTATTTAATTCGCGGCAGTACAAAGCGACGCAACCGAGTCGATTATCGTTGGCACATACCGCTAACTCTTCGCGCCACAGAGGTAGTTTAAAATTTCACCGACAGATGGCACCAGAGTTAGGTTTTCGCCGCTTGGAAGCGAATTACGTCATTCAGTTTGTTTGTCCGTTATGTAATGAATATCGGTTTCTGATAAACACATATAAAAGTATTAGAAGTGACTGTTGATGAATATCATTGATAAATTATGTGAAGTCATTAGTAATGTAAGTTGTTATGTTTTATGATCGCCAGCCTGAGTATCTGGAAATAGAAACAGCAATTTGTCCGTTTCACACATTAAGGAAATGTGTTATTTATTGTTTCTCTCTACGTGTGTCGTCGTCGTTCATTACAGTATGCTGAACGGAACTTGAATTCTTGGATTGCGTGTGTTGTGTGTGTTTTTAGTGGTGGTTTAAATTTAAAAGTTCGAATATACTGTACATGCATTTACGAGATTCGTATTGGTAATAGCGCCGTTAGAGTAGACGCAGAGTTACCAGTGTTATAAGATGTTTACTCGCAGGTATTTATAACTAACATTACTACTGAGCACAGCATATATTCAACACCCGTGCATTTAATGAGTAGATATTGTAGCTAAAATTTATCGGAGCACTGTAACGTAAATGTAATCATTGTACAAGACTGTGTAAATAAAAGCACGTGGCAATGTTGATGTTTACATGTAGCGGAAAGATATAAACTGGCAGAAAATAGAAATTAATCAGGGTTTTTTTGAGTGCTCACTTTATTCCGAATCACCTATACACAAATTTTTGAGTGTTAGCTCTATCATCTTAGTGCAGTATACACTACTAGTACACAACTGTAATGACATATACATTAACCATATTAGTGCAAAAGGATATTCTGCACTGTCCTAACCAGGTCTTAATGCGGGTGGTGGATAGGCCAGGGTATATTCAGGAATACAGGGAATGGGCCCGATCCTGCCAGTACCTTTGTTTGGTGTGTGTTGACGACCAGATGGCCTCTGAACCTGGCCCACCTGCCTTTTAGTAGTCGATCTGGGCTCTGGAACCAATGCTGCATGTCGTCCCAGCTCGCAGGCTGTTGCACACTGTGGAACACTCCTAATGATTCTGAGAGATGATCCCATTATTGCAAAATAAGAACTCGCGAAATATGTTGAACTGAATGTCCAGTTTATTCAGGGAAACACCCTCGGGCAGGTCACCATGCACTATGACTGTTCTGATGTGGCTGGGAAAAACTGAAGGAGAAGTTGTTGAAAGTTTCTTGTCCAAAAAAGGTTTTTCAGGATTTAGTTCAGGATAACATTTTTAGATTTTAACAGAAGGATGAAAAAACTTCTGATTTTATCCTGGACCGTTCTTAATGTTTTTGCATCCTTATGGTTCAGTTATCGGAGTCTGAATTTATTGAGTTGGTCCTAGAAAATTTGAATCCTTGTGGTAGGCAACAATGTACCTTTTTGACGGTTCCTAAATCCATGTCTGATCTCAAAGCCTGGGGAATAAAATCAGACAATTTAACATATAGTGCTCAGTAGTATTTCAAAGCTGAAGGGTCGAGTGAATCTGTGGAGGGTAGTAAGTGTAAAGAAAAGAAAAGGGAGCAAAAAAGGGTCACTTGTTTTAAGTGTAAGCGAGAGAGTCACTATGTGTCTAATTGTCGGAATGAAAAAGATCCCCATAAGTGTTTTAACTGTGGGAAGATAGGGCATATTGCCAGTCAGTGTAAGGGTAATGCGTCGAGCGGCCAAGGCGGGACTTCTTCGCAAACACAAACTTCTAATGGTGGTGGTCACAATAGTGCAGTCTTGCAATCTGGGAACAAAAAAAACTTTAGGGTAACATTGGAAATGAGAGAGTTGGAGATTACGACAATGGTGGACACAGGGGCGTCAGTCAGTTTCGTGAGCTAACTGTGCATGTAATTTGACTAAAGAGTTTCCTATTTGCAAATCGTGTTTGGGTGTTGCACAGGGCTTTACTCTGCAGGTGGCAAATTGAAAGAGCTGCAGTGTGAGAAATTTCATTCTACTACACTTTAAAATGGGAAAGTTTAGTTAGACAAGGAGATTTTGGATAGTCCCAGTCCTTATTTGTGAATTCGTACTTAGGTTTGATTTCTTGCAGGAAACAAAAGCCTTGATTGAATGTTCTTGTAAACTGTTAATCTTTGATTTCGATAAAAAATGCCCAATTTCTCTCCAAGGAGAATTGAAACAGAAGAATCCTGTTAGGTGTGTGGGAATGGAAATGAAGGGGAACATGCTAACGGTGAACCAACAACAAAAATTGGAAAAGGTTACTCGGCAGTTTGAGGATATTCTGATCCCCAAGTTAGGAAAATGTGATATAATGCCAGTAAGAGTACAGGTTACCGATGAACTACCATTAAAATGTGTTCCCTACCAACGTTCTCCGCCTAAACTTGAGGCATTCAGTCAGATATTATTAGAGATTTACAACGACAGTATGTTATATGTCGAAGTAAGTCTGTGTATGTCTCTCCAGCCATCTGTGTTAAAAAGAAGGAACCAGGAAAGTACCGTCTGATACTGGATTACAGAAAATTGAACGCCAAGGTACAAGTGGACCCTCATGTACGATTCTTCAGAGTTTGACCTAGGTAGTAGCGGAGTGGAAGCACAGGAAGTGTGCAAAGTTTTGCAAATGATTCTTCAATTTTTCGTTGATATTCGGAAGTGGCAGGAGGAGGATAATGAAGAGTCTCAGCTAAAAAGAGACATTGAAGAAGGTAAGGGGGAAATTTTAAGATCTTGAAGGGAGTAATATATCTAGTCAGTAAAAGAGGGAAAAAGAAAGTGTGGGTTCCCAGGGCTGTTCGGGGTATGGTTCTTAAATATTTTCATGATACTCCGGTGGGAGGACACATGGGTTTTAGAAAAACTGAGTTAAAGGTCAAGAAGGATTTCTTTTGGCCGGACATGAGGACAGATATCCAAAACCACGTCAGGAATTGTAGTGAGTGTCAATGTGCGAAACAGCCCCGAAATACCAACATGGGGCACCACTCGGTCACAACACCGGAGAGGGTTTTGCAGATTGTCTTCATGGATATATTTGGGCCTCTTCCTAGATCAACCAAAGGAAACAATTGTATTTTGATATTGGTTCATGGCTTTACTAGGTTTGTAATGCTGCAACCATTGAAAGAAATGAAGGCTACTACAATCTGTGATAAACTGGAAAATGACATCTTTAAGTTTTTTGGGAGCCCAGAATGTCTCGTTTCTGATAATGCATCCTATTTCACTGGCAAAACTCTTCATGGCTTGTGTTTCCATTGTGGAGTAAAACAGGTCCATATCAGTCCTTTTTACCCTTGCCTAAACTCAGTTGAATGAATTAATAAGTCCGTGAAAGGTGCCCTGGCTATATTTCATCATGATAACCAGAGTATATGGGATGAGCACCATTCTCTTTTGAATGTAGTGTTAAGCAGTGTGCCACATGGAGCTCTGGGAAAATCTCCAGGGATGGTGTTATTACGGAGGGAGATTCCCTGTCCACTGACGAGTCTTTTGGGGGATTGAGGCTGACGAAAGCGACTCTAGTGTGACTCTCCAGCAGATCTGGACTGAAGCTTACCAATGTTTATTGATGACTCATAAACAGATGAAAGTTAAGTATGATCGGGATAGGATGGCCTGTCCATTTAAAGTTGGAAATCTGGTGGTTTGTAGGAAAGTTTCACAGAGTAAGAAAGCTGAATTTTTCACTGCTATATCAATGCTTGCCTGTGAAGGGCCGTTTAAAATTGTATGTTTCTCAACAGCAGTGAACATAAGCCTGGCAGATTCTGAAACCGGACAGTTTATTAGAAGAGCGCAAATCACCACCTTAAAGCCATACCATGTAAGTCATAATCCTGTTGTAAACCATTAAAGGAGATATACTGATGGGGATTTTGCTGTGTTCTAGAGTCCTTAGAGTTTCTTACCTTGTCTGATGTTTAGTGTTATTTGTGTTTTGGCTCCTTGGGTTTTTTTTATTAAGGGCGCGATTTTGTTTTCTATGGGGGTTTCTTGTTGTAATGGGTGGTTTTTGTCTTCGAGAGTGGCAGACATCCTCAAAGGTATAAGTCCCAGTATGGTACCTAGTTACTTAAACATCTAATCCCCTTCGTTTTGGTGGTTTGTCAAGCAAGGGTTTTAAGGGGGGAGGCTGTGATGTACAACCGTAAGTTATGGTTGTGCATCACATATGTTGTGCGGTGTGCGTAAGTAATGGCTAAATTATGGCTAAATGTGTTATGTTTGTGTTGCTATGTACGTGTGTGCATATGTGCACGCGTCGCTCGCCCTGGTCTAGAGGAGAGGAGAAGGTTTCCCATGCATGCGCATAAGGGGTGACGTGTCAGCTGTGTGCTGGAGGTAGGAGAGAAGTATTGATCGCGCACCGATGAAGTGTATTGACCGCGAAGCCAGAGAGACAGTCGGCAGACGCAGTGTAATATTACAGTTCGTATAGTTGGAAACTACGGTAGTGATGAATAGTACTCGTGGCAGTAATGCTATTTTGTTAACTTGTACAGTGAATCTGGTATTGTAAGTGATTTATTGATGGCTCGGGTAGACAGTCAACTATTGATTGCGAGGACTGGCAGGCGAACTGGTGTCAAGTTGAACGCCGCAGAATGTTATTGTTCACGTAGTTTTTATATCATCTGAAGCGATGGTACTATGTGTGGCTATATTAAAATATGTATTGCTATTACTCGAAACTTGTAAGGCGAGTGCAGTATTAATGGTTGGTGAAAAATCACTGTGTTAGGCAGCATGAAAACTTGGAGTTTCGCGAACAAAATGGCCAGGCAGCAGGTCTGGAAATTTAAAAGAGGACGTCATGTCACGTCATGCGGACTTCGCTGCGACACTGGTGTTGTAGTTAAGGTTAATTACATGTTTCTCCATTAATACCGAGTAGGCCCTACCTATCGCATTATCTAGTACGTCTTTGGAGGTGTACTCTTTTTTGAGTAAAAGCCTGCCTATTTTGACAGTAAAAGTGTGTGCACTTTGTGCTTCGGCTACAAGCTGGTGTAGGAGAAACATTCGCCTGCTCTTCTGGTATCTTCAAAAGCTTTGCTGGGTTCAGAGATGGGCCTAGCTTTTAGGCCAACTTTTGTGCCAAGCGAAACAGGTTTGGATGGACTGCCGCAGCAACTAAGGTACTGTTTCGGCGTTTCTTTAACTCTCCTCTTGAACAGGGTTTAAAGACAAGTAACCAATTTCGGCTAGTCAAGAAATTACCGTAAATTTGTCATTTACTGGTATCATAAATGTATTCCGATTAATATTCAGTATATAGTACTTTCGATAATACATAGTACATTGACTTATTCTTAAATTTGTTTGGGCATTTATGGGTAAAGGTACCCTTGGAACGGAATTCATTTACATCTGTGTAAAGCACATTATTTTAGAGAGAGTACATATAAACTAACTGGTTGTAAAGAGACTTAGTGCACATAAAATTATGGTTGAATATAGCACACCGAGTGTTAAGCTATTATGGTGAATGAGGTAACATTCTTTCTTAATTCGAGATTGATTTTGATATCATCCCCTTTAGGTGTGATGAAAATTGCTGTAATTGGTTTGATTATCTTTGTACTTAAAAAATCAGATTTGCTTACTCTGAAAAAAAAAAATACATATTTGTTGTGTATTTACTTGGGTGTTTGCTCTTTAAATGCACCACACCGCTCAATGAAGACTGCCGTTACCTTGTTGCAGAACCTCGGATCATGTCCGGCGCTCCCGCCAAAACCCAAAATGTCACTTAACGTAAAATGGAGATGAGATGATTACATAAAAACATGGCTCTCTTACTCATTAAATATGTGTATTGCTCATACTTAATTGCGCATGTACTTTTTGTGTTTTTATAATGACGTGTTCAAAGTTCGTGCATCACGTGACTTTAGAATATTATTACTAAATGTTACTATTACTAAACATACCCTGTTCTTCACTTCTCACACACATACATAAAATACCTTCGTTCACAGGAACACCTGCCATTGTCATGAAGCGCTTACTGAAAGTTTAATTTATAAGTTTTCTAGGAATTTTGCATCTGTTAGGGGGCGCACTGACCCGGTGTCGGGTTGCATGCGGGGTGGTCGCACTCGGTTGCCTTGGGATGCACTACAATTATCCTGCACTTTGGCAAACCCTGTTATACACTATGATGGGTGTGGATCGAATAAAAAGGCTTAGGGTCCGGCGATGTCACCTTCTCTGTAACACTTCTAACTATTTTAATTAATTCATACCTTTCCTTCCCCAAATGGTATTCATAAATTCCAAATGAGAATTTATCATTGCAAAATATACCTGTCTTAAACATTTTGTGGATAATTTTCGTTTCAGCCTACACCAAATTCCAACTATAGTTGTAACCTTCCTTTTTACTTGTTGTATATACTTATCCCAGTGAAAGGATATATATATATATATATATATATATATATATATATATATATATATATATATATATATATATATATATATATATA
>PNEQ01034995.1:0-12342 GCA_003012365.1 Medauroidea extradentata | reverse complement strand
TATATATAAGAATCTTAAATATGAATAAGATACTTATTTGTAAGACTGTTTCACACCTAACAAATGTACATAGGTAGTTGTTGCACAACACCGTACAATTAATGTCTATTGTCTTGAATGCATATACACAAAAACAAAAATAAGACAATCAAATTACAGAAATTAGTTTTTGCCAACTTTATTAGTACATATTTTATTTGACTGAAGCTTTTCTAATTAAACTTTTATGATGCCAAAAGTGTTATTGTTTTAGTCCATCACAAGATAATAGAATAAAGGAATATGAATATCTTTAAAGTTCACAAAGTTGGCATAGACATTTCTAGGGTTTTTACAGAAGGAATGCATTCCAAAAGTATATAGTGTTCAATTTAATTTTCTACCATTGACTTCAGGTGAATGCACTTTTTGTACAAAAATTACAGCAAAAGTAATTACCATAGAATAATTTACAAATGTATAGACGTGTCAAAGTTTTATTTCAAGAGGGACATTGTAACTAATTTCCTAGTTTTTTCAGAGGAAAACTGCTTCCAGTTGGGAAGATACAGATACTACAAGTACTGTGGAAGAATAACAAGAGAGAACATTAGGTCTGTACTTTTTCATATTTCAAGATTATGTATGAGTTTTAAACATAAGTTTCCATGCTCTAGAGATGAATGAGTATGTTAAGAGCAAAGTAGTAATCACTCCAACCTTAATAACTGAGCCCTCCTTAAGGCCTTCAATATTCTTGAGCTCTGCAAAGTTGTCAAGTGTGTTGCCATCCAGCTGGAGGGAGAAACAGGTTCGGTGACATGTGTCTTCGCGGTCCATTAGTAGCTGATGTATCTCCTGGACCAGCTCCATGCTAGACACCTGATCAAATCATAATACTACACAGCCTCTCTGACCACACTGATGGCACCAACAAAACAGGTGGTGCCCGGTGCAGGATGTCAGCGACACCAACAAAGCAATGACCCTACAGAAACCATGTATTACCTTTAATTCACATTTTTTGTTAGTAATTTTAGTTCACTTCATTTTGTGATGGGAAAATTTAGTAAGAACGTCATACTACTTCAATACCTATGATTCCTTGAAATAAAATAAACGTTTTGTGCTGAATAACAATCTGAACAAAACTGTGCCATTAAATTTGTGAATTTTTTATGCAACTAAAGAAAATGCACAATAAAGATGTTTCCCTTGATTTTTTGCTGTACTTGATTTAGCACACACTAGTTATTACATGAAAAAATTATATGTCAACAAAACTTACAAGCTATTTTAACATTTGATTGCACTGCAAATGAATTATCAAAACTAAACATTTTAACTAATATCAAAACGTTTTAACCAATATCATCTTCAATAAACTGATAACTTTATCATTTTTATGGAGCTGATTTACTTTAAACCATGATATTTAAACAAGTGCATCAAAAATGTCACACTGCCTATGCGTAGAGCACAATGCTTATGACTTACCATACTACAGTACACAGCCATTCTATAATTTCCCCAGTGGAAAGTATGTACCTAAGTTATGTACGTACACACTTCTGTACAAAGGAAGCAGATATGGCAACCAAACCACAGGTAGTCGACACATTTGTCACTAGGAACTTTTCTTAGTTACCAGAAGAAACAAGTGATTAAACAATATGGCAACAAATAATCCTGTAAGTTTAGATCCAAGTAATTTAAGTTTCTATAAATAAAATAAAAATCTATACACTCCAAATAGTTACACCACTAGTACTTAGTGCAAACAAAATATGGGTTTCTCGTGTAAGATTTCCAGTTTTTGACAGTTGGGTTAGCATTATTTTTACAGTTGTTTTTGGCTGCCACAAGTAATTTTTGCACAAACACAGTCAGCTGGCTCTCAAACTGTGTAGGTTATCAAAATTACAAGCATTTTCCGGTAGAAAATTGTACACACAATAGTCTTCAGAACTGTCAAAAATGGAATTCTCATGTGAGACAAACTATACAAACATATCACAATTACACAGTACCGGTAACTAATGTTCAAAATGTAATGTAATGTTCAGTACAAAACTACACTGCATACTCTGCTGAAGTATACACAATCCACCAACTATTTAATAATTGTAATGTAACAGAAATTTTAAATATTACCCCTTAAAAATGTTATTGATTTATTAGTTTTTTTTTTCAATGAGAATTCAATAACTTCATTTTCGCACACAAATAATGAATTATTTTATTTCTGCACTTTTTTAATGCCTTTGAAAAAAAGTGGAAATTGTGATCATAGAAGCTTTTCTTTTTACCTTGTGTTTCATTACAGATAAGACATCTGACCCACACACCAGTCGAGCAAATTATTTACTAAAGAAATGTGCTCCTGTTTGTTTTCAAGATATATTATTGTATTTGTTTGAAATTGAGGTCTACAACCACACTGGAGTTTCCAACAGTGACACGTTAAAAAAAATTAAGAGTCACAGTTACAACCTTACAGGAGAACACTGCACACATACTTCACTTTGCTTGTAGAAGCATTATCACAATACATGTGCCAGCTCGTGTTGTTTGTAGCATCTCATCGATTTTCGCCTCACACACACAAACAACACTTCACCAGGCAACTGCCTTAAAAGTGACACATAATGCCTTCAAACTCAGGTTCAAGACCTACCCAAAATACACCTACCTGTATGTCAAATGGCTCTGTGCCAGGGCTGTGGATTTTCACGGTGAAGCCCATGTCCTGTATGAACACCACCTCCTGCTCTTTCTCCTTTCCCTCGTTATCCTTCTCATCATCCTTTTCTTTGGTAGCCTCAACCTCTGCCTTCTCGACTACGTCACAGTTGTTGTCTGTGTGTCCGTTCACCAGGGCAACTAAATCATAATCACGCTCAGGAAGCTCGCTACTCTTTGTCTTGTCTGACCCTTCAGCATCTGCAAAACACGCATGTTCTAGAGTATTCGTCTAATCAATAAACCAACAATTTAATACAAGAAAATACTAACACAGTGTGCCACTGCAAGGTTATGTTGTTCAATAATTGTCACTCTTACTGTGCTTCACGAACTTTCTATCAAGTAATAAAGAGTGATGAAAATGTGTTGAGGAGGGGGAAACAAACTAAATATATTACTTTCTGTTTGGTTATGAAATTAATGTAATTTAATTTTAAAAAATTACTTAGGCCTACATCAGTAAGTAACAATGGTAAAGAAAAATAAGTATCAATTGACACGTAACTCAGAATAATATTTCCTGAGGTTTTATGTATAACTGTGCACTCAGTTGCCAACAGAAACCGAAATAAGAATAAAATAGTTAAAAATTATTTTTTAAATTTATTTGGTCACTTAATGATGTTCCCTCGAAGAACACAAGACATAGGTAGATGTACATGAAGGTAAACAGGAAATCAGTAGGCCAGGGCCTGTTTATGGCGACATCCCATCATTTACCTGGAGTGATTTACGAAAACCCTAGAAAACAAAAATCAGGACGGCCGGAGTAGGGGATCATACCTGGGTCCTCCCGTATGCGAGGTGAGTGTTTTACCATTGCTGCACCACGATCTGTGACAGTTTTGGTAGAAAATTATACTCCGGTACAGTACAGTAAACCCTTATTGTAGCAATTTTCATTATTTTTTCCTGGTTAATACACTACCTTCTCTGATTTCCCGAACATAACTTACATTATAAAAGCATACTGTCACAAAAACTTTCCTTACATAATGCAGAACATTTTAAGTCCTGTCCAAAAATGTTGTAACATGATTCTCCTGGCTATAGTGCAATATTTTTACATAATAGTGTATTTCATTCAGCTAAAGAGCAGAAGTCAAATAAAAAGTAACATATTGTGAAGAAGTTAATTTTTAAGATTGGAAAATTATTAAATTATTAATACGTAATTCATTGTGCTTATAAAGGCTTATATATTATGACAGTTCACCTACCTAGAATTGAAAATAACCTTTGAATTTGTTTGAAAATCATAACTACCTACCGACTTCAATAAAAAATAGTAGGACCTAGTTCAAACTAGGTATACCTGTGTAGCATTTACAAGATACAATTTTTTTTGCTAAAACTTACAAATATTGACTACATGGTGATAATATTGACACTATCAATGTGTTTTTTTTTTATAAAAATTGCCACTTAAACTTAGAACAAAATACAAAAATAAAAAAAGAGGTTTTTTTTTTTTCCCAAATAAAATGGAGATATTCTGTTTGCATGCACAAAAGAATAAAATTAATTGAAAAAATACTAAGGGAAAAGGAACCATGTCTTTAAATCGTCTCTTCTAAATTGGATGCAGCCTCTAACTTACTTAAAAGAAATTCTACTAAATCCAAGACAGTCTTCAATGCAATTGTCAGTGAGGAAGGACTGAGAGTAATTATACATTATAGAATGCCTATAACTTTACAAGACGTACGCTACATGGGATGGCTAGTAAAATTATTAAAAACAATGTAAGGTAAGGTATTGGGCTTTACGTTTTGTCTGGAGCGATTTCAGGAAACCATGGAAAACCAAAATCAGGATGGCTGGAGCTGAGGATCAAATCCGGGTCGTCCTGAATTCAAGTCCAACGTGTTATCATTGCACCACATCGCTCAGTAAAAAACAATGTATGCAAAACATAAAAATTGGACCTAAGCCACTGACTAAAATACAATAAATTTTTTAGAAAAGAAAAGTACCTAAGTTGAAAAATTACTGTCACATGGGCAGTGCCACCTGCAAGGGAGTTGGGAGGAGGCAATTAGGTAAAATTATTTGAAGCCTCCAATCACAAAGGGCACGTATATTTAAAAAGCTTATCCCCACTTATAATTTAATGACATTTTCATTATGCATTAAACTAAATGTCAACTGTATATTAAGCTGTTAATATGAGCTATTTTTTACCTTCTGCCTCTCCTTCCCTAAAGCAGGAGATGCCATTACATTTGTAAAACCAAGATCTTGACGGGAAAAAAATTAATGAAACAGGGCAAGCAAACTTTTGTTAAAGATCCCACAATGGTAAATACAGTACCATTGAAAACAAATAAACTTCACAGAAAATAAATGAATTTATTTATGAACTCTTCAGGTTTTACAAATTTTATTTTATTCATTATAAATTAAGTTAGGTAAATTTTAGAGACCTTTATCAAAAACACTTTTTCACAAGCTGTGTAAAAATATTTTTAAAAAATTTACTAAAGAAATTATTTTTAAAAATTAATTTTCACATATTAATGGTTTATTATTAATAAATACTTTTAACCACTGTGATTGTGATTAATACTAACACACACAACATCATGGTAAAATACTCCCAAAAAATTAAAGACATACTACAATACAGACATTATGAAAATTTTAATTGGTCTTTGAAAGTCAATTAATTAATTTTATTTATTGAAATAGTTCTTCATAAACCTTGTAATGAGCATAAATATCTCCAGAATGTAGAAAACATGTCCAATCTAATGTATACAATTTACACAATTTCATATACTGACATAATACTAGTCTGCATTTACCAGATTATAACTAATAATCTGAATATTCGTTCATAGAATATAAAATATTGACTAAAAAATGTTTTCTGCTTCCTTTTTAAAATGTTGGTGTCAACAGTACATATTGGTAATTTACTGTAAATTTTAACTGCATAAAAAATTTAAATAACTTATTTTTAACATGTTTATTTGAACATGTAACATTCTGTATAACTTTTTCCGGCCTTCTACACTTTCCCGCCGAAAACGACAGGACAACATATTGACTGGTATATAGCAATCAGCAGTCACCCTTTCCCGCCCACGAACGACAATTTGGACGGAAAAAATTCCCACGTGCTCCGATGCCGCAGCGCTCCTGGCGGACGTCAGCCAAAGCACGCGGAAACGAAAATAACGACCGGTTTATATTTGGAACTGCAGTGGAGACTCCCACCACAAAGGCTACGGTGTAAGACAAGGAACGACACGACGGTGGCAGATAGTTGTTCCCTCTATAACAACCCCCTCCACCACCTTACAAGAAGTCAATGTGCGGCTAAGCACTTGTAGCTTCCAATTAAAACTGTTGGCATCTCAATAGCGAGATGACATGAGCTATCACTACAGAGTGAGTAAAATTAAAGTAAACTGGCGTGATAACCCTCTTAAATAATTACACTTACAGACGCGCTGATTAAGGTCTACTGTTATATTTAACTATGAACAGCCGGCACATTCCCGGACATTTGAGGATTGGACGATATTATACTCCACTCTTAGACTTTCATATTGTTAATAGCATCTATGCGCAGCACAATAAACTAACCCTCTTTAACTTTATATTGGTTGTTCGCGATGAAATCTGCATTTTTTAAGACCTCTCGTCTTGTTGTCTAGAATAATAATTTAAAATATTTTTTATTTGGAGTTCAGGCGTTAACAGTACAGTACAATCTATACGCTTCCAGTGTTACTTAGGGGGCTTCGTTTATTTTTAAAATGGCAGGCAAATACAATTATATGAAAGGAAAAAAGTACCTAACTAGGGTTTCAACAGTGCTTACTTTACCCCGATCCACCTACATTTATCAATCACTGACGATGATACTGCAGTTTCAAGACACCAAACACGTATGTGTTACGATCACCGTACAATACTTATAGTCTGGTGGCAGATCAAAAAACCCGGAAGCGATGTCCGCCCAATGTCTTATGACTTTTCTGATTCTTCAAGTGATACTGACATTCTACAGGGTGCCACCTTGACACCCTTGAGCAATTTTAGATATTCAAGATGGCGTCTTAGATAGCTCAAAATGTATTTATCGGCCATAAATTCGCATATAGAACTCAAATTTAATAAACATGTTGGTGTATAATATTATGTTTTAAGTGTCTGGCAACACAAACAACTATTATTGTGGTGATCTGGTTGACTTTCAAGCTTCAACACATGTATTATGCAGATAGATAGGACAACCACTGCCGAAATACAAATGTTTTCATTTCTGTTTCAGGTGATGTGAACTGCAATCCTTAAAGTGATGACATCCGAGAAAATGGATTGTGTTTTTTAAGTGTGGCAAAATAAATACCAATATTATAAACTGTAGTGCCCAGAGAATCCGAACTATTATTGAGTGTAGCAAACGGCGAAAAGACTGTATAAACATTGAACTTGAGCAACTGCTTGATAGTAATGAAAATGCAACAGTGCATGTCATAAAAATATTGTTTCAACATACACTTCAAATACACATATCGAACGCTACTTGAGGAAACACAAAGTCGATGAGGAATTTATACAATGCAACACAGCCTAAATAGTACGTTGTATTTTCAGTCCGCATTTTAGTTTTTTGGAACATTGCATATTTTGTGGTGAAAAGTGTATCATAGATATTGACTCAAGAATCCAAGTATATAGTGACAAGTGAAAATATGCAGAACCATAGAGCCATTATCTAGCTCTAAAACCTTCAAAGAAAAAATTTTAGCTGTTTGTGATGCATGTATTGACGAAGAAGCAGTGGAGGTACATATAAGAATTTCTGGAGCTGTAAGTGACTTGCATGCTGCCGATGCAAGGTACCATGAAGGCTACAGGAAGAAGTTCATGGCTGCTTGTTCCATTAAAGCTCCTTTTTTTTTTTATAAAATATGCAGGAATTCCCTTAAAAAGACATTGCATTTGAGAATGTTGTTGAGGAAATGAAAGCAAACAAGTCACAGATGTGGACATCAATAGACGTCGCCCAACTGTGTACCAAGAATGGAGGAACAATTCTCAGTCGTAAAGCTTTGGTACAACAAATATCAGAAGTTTTTGGACCAAATTTGCTCGTTTTAGTTGGTACAGGAATGGCCAGTCTGCTCATGTTCAAAGACAGCTGCAGCTCAAAATCTTCGTTTAGTTCCAGATGAAGATGATGACGAAGTCGCTATTAATTTTCTATCAACCCATGATCTCTATCTAACCAGTAGAGATATTGAGGTGGTGTTCGCTTCAGTGTGATGCTTCCATAAGTATTTAAAAAAATTATTTGTAAGTTTTTTTTACCTTATGAGATAACTTGGTTATTAATAACTAAACTAAGTTTGTGAACTTTCAAGGCAGACGATCCGAAAAGCAAGTACGCCCAGCGATAAATAAATTATAGGCCTACAGGAGTTCCACTCTACAGTAATCTATCGAGACGTGGTGTTGTTCAACCTCTATATGCCTAGGGCATTAATATTTTATTTTTTTAAGTTAAATTAGTTTACATTAATTATTTCGACGTTACGTGACGCAGTTGTTTGTAGCTCAGGTCTACATTCCGAGAAGTTCTGGGCTCGAATTCCGTTAAAAACTGCGTGCGAATGTGCAATTCCGACACACAAAAATTGCAAGGCAAATCGGATTGGTGCAGTTTGCATGTAGTCGTTTAAAAGGGGTAAAGTGGATTATGCAGTTCACTTTCCACTTAGGTTCCTCAATAACATCAGCTCACGTATATAATATTACTAATTTCAAGGTTGGTACACAAAATACGTTTCCGCGAAACGTTTTACCACCAACACTTTCTAATGGCATTAAACTTCAAGTGAACATTTTGAAAATATGTAATTGAGGGTACTGTGACCAATGGATGTTCAACAGGGTAAATCAGGCGTTTTTAATTCGATTAACCTCTTACATTTTAAGAGTCTATAACTACCCCACAATATCAACTTTGCAGTGCTATAAATAAGGCCCAGGTGAAGTTGGCATTAGTGGCAGGGACAAACTTATGACTGTTTTTCTCGCGTTGATAGCTATAGCTACTTATCCTGCTGCAGAGTTAGTTCAACTAGAAGCTATGTCATTTTAACACTAGATGAATGAAGTACCAATCTGGTGTACAAAGAGGTTTTTCAATTATAGTAAATAGTATCAGTTATTAATTATACTCGCGCGCAAAGCCGCGGGGGACTGCTAGTTATACATAAAAATGCTGTATTAAAGAAATGATAGTTCGGGATTTTTTTGGCCATGCAAGTTTCGTTTAGCTACGGGAAACCTATCGTCGCTGCCATAGCAGAGTAAACAAGTTTGAACGTCACACCGACTATCTTCCCTCGTGATGAACAGATTTTAAATTTAATTGTTTATTTAATTATTTTAGGGTAAATTTTGAAGGAGGAGGAAGTTACTGTGACGCGACGGAGACAAGATTATGACGTAACCAAAACTTTTCACACTGATTAGAGTTCATGCATTTAGATAATGTAACTAACTTCATATGTATTTTCCTCCATTTCCTTTATTTTCACAAACTGGCGGTTTATTATTTACCGCGGGAGGCTAGATATGCATTTCACACTTCCGCGTGTGTTTGGTCCAGTTTTTCAGGATATGGTACAATAAATCTTACCAATTATTAGTTTCCTTAGTTTCCGTAGATGTTCTTTGCACCATTTATAATAAATAAAGAAATAAGTAATTATTAAAGTTAGCACTTCTTTGCCCAAGTTTTAATTTTCCACTCAGTGTTATATTTCTAATGTTTGGTCGCACTGCACGACAATTTTTGCCTCTGGTGCAGTGAGGGAGGTCTGTATAAGTCTGCTATACACACGAGAGCTGGGCAGAAACAACAACTTGCTGAGAAAACATAATATTGTTATGTTAATTCTTTCATTTTTTTAAATGCGTGAACAGTTTATCGGCTGACACAAAAATACACTGAGAATAATAACGAAGTAGTTTTGCAGGTCGTACGCCCAGCAATATATCGTTTGAACACAATATTAAAACCTAGGACTCGCTACATGAAAAATCTCGTTATGCACCTAGGCAGCTGCTTTCTCTGATGCCAGCCTCTTTACAAGGCGATCCAGGTTCGATCCCCGGCGGGGTCGTACGAGATTTTCTCATGTGGGAATCGTGCCGGACGATGCCGTTGGTCGACAGGTAATTCCTGTGCTGCTTCATACTCAACTCATATCACCCCTCACCAGCGCTGAAAATTTCGCTGTTTCGCTCACAAAATTCTCTTCATTCTAAGCAGATGGCCAACCGGAAATTGTGTATGAAGTCCTTTCAAAGTTCATGGATTGATCTAAAATGTATTTATTATAAGACGACATGAACTAAACCTGTGGCTGCAGTATTTCGCGGTAAACTGGTAGATAACATATTTAAGTTGTGTGTTTTAATTTTACCCTTGGAAATTGTATTGCTTTTATAAGAAATTACTCGAACCAATGACTACAAATTTTTGTTGGCACGCTGTAATGACTTACAGGAAGTGATCCGTCCTTGAGCACACTCCGAGTTGTGACAAGAAATTACCTCTTACATAGATGCCAAATGTGTATAACAGTAACAGAAATGAGCACCCCTTCCCACTGAGTTCGTAACCCAACGCAATATGTCAGATTTGGTTCACGATTAACTACAGCCAAATTTAGCTTCGACAACATTGAATATAGGTAGGCCTACACATATAAATGGTTATCCTAAGTTTCCTTCAGTATTATCATTTGGAATTAAGGTAGACGAAAATCGATGAGGAGCTATGAGCGACGCCGGCCGGCACACGTATTATGATATCGCCCCTGCCCCCAAAGTCGTAAACGTGCGGGCAGTGTTCCAGCCGTTAACGTTTTTAGTGTGGTCCGTATAATTTACTGAACGCATCATTGTAGCAAAGTCCAATGTAGTCACAGACCTCAATTTAGAACGAATCCGATACACGTATCTTGAGAAACAACCGTCTGTGCAACGCCGATTTTAGCCTAGTTAATAATTCTTTCAATGTGCACGGTGTCTTAAAAGTCATTTTCACAAGTACCCTGAAGTGTGTTTTCGTTTCGAAGATACGCATTGTTGACGCATGTTTGCTGGTCTCTGAGAAAACCAACGTTTACTCCGAACAAGCTGCACGCAGTTCGAAGACTTCGGAGCACGTTAATTTGTGTAGTTATAGATGAATAGACAAAATATATGCAGACTTAAATTTTTCAGACAATTGGTGAGACGATTTCAAATAGAAATTAAGTTACTTAACTTTTAAATAAATCTTAGACATGATAATGGTACCAAAACCAATTAAACAATTTTCGGGTTGTCTGCGCGAAAATAAATACCATAGTAAGTACGTACAGCACTGAATAGCTATAACAACATCCAAACATCGTATCCATTTAACTCGAAAACTGTGTTGATAGAATGTTAAAGAATTTGTGGAGGTTCATGTCCATTGTAATTTTGAGGACTTTTTTTTTCCTGTCCACTCAGCCAATATTTACGCAATTTTTAATATACTCGATCAGTGTACGTAATAAACACATATGGATTTCACTTCACCTTATGTGAGATTATCACATACTAGACCAGACTACCTTAAAAAGTGTTCACGTTACAGTAAATTTCACCGAATAATTTGGCCTGGCCTGGCCTTGCTTCCATGTTTCCACTACCATATTGTTGCAGGTGATTTGGAGTTGCCGTTATTTTCTATTATAATGTATTCTTGATAGATAATGCTTTTATGGAAATGACGTATTAAGCAGAAAATATATCAATTTTTTACCACGCGTTTATAAGTTGCCAACAATTTTATTGCACTACAAATGATATAACGTGTCTCACATTTTTTGTTACATAACTTACAAGTATTTTAATAGGAGAAATAATTTAATCGTTTTCTGTCCGTTTTTAAAATTTGGTGTATTAATTAGTTTTACTCAAATTATTATTTTTTAAAATACAAATAACATATATATGATTGAACCAGTTTGCGTTCTGCTGAACGCAGGAGAAATCAAAAGCATCTGTGGATACAAGGAGACGATCTATTGTGGGTGACCCTCAGAAGCTTGGAATGGAATGCCTATTTGTGACCACTCGTTTACCTCAAGTTTTCTCCTTCAGAATATCTGGGTCGTACGACCCTTAATGGAATGTGCACTGTACACGGGCAATGTGGATAAGCTATGTAGGCAAGTTTGGAAACTTTAAACAAGTGGTGTGCGATAGATAGGTTTCGTTTAGATCAACATTTGTTACACGTCGACTAAAGTTCGATATGTCTGGTCTCTACGACACTAACGATAGTCTTGACAAGGTCAGCCAAGACATAAACATGCCGATCTCGGCCCTCCATGTCGACCACCCTCGGCCCGCGACTAGTCGACCTCGGCAATCGACTAGTCGACCTCGGCAATCGACTAGTCGACCTCGGCAATCGACTAGTCGACCTCGGCAATCGACTAGTCGACCTCGGCAATCGACTAGTCGACCTCGGCAATCGACTAGTCGACCTCGGCAATCGACTAGTCGACCTCGGCAATCGACTAGTCGACCTCGGCAATCGACTAGTCG
>PNEQ01034994.1:0-12343 GCA_003012365.1 Medauroidea extradentata | reverse complement strand
TGTCATTCTCCTGCTACGTATAAAATGGTTATTATCTAAAAACTAATTTAAATTTGAGAATACTTATTGACACCTACCTTTTTATTGAAGTTTGAATTTAAATTTAATGGTCTATGTAAGGAGACATATATTTGACAAAAACTTACGTTTTGCCATTTTAAATCTTGAAATTGACAAGTTATTTGCAAATGACCCAATTTACATGAAAACGGTGGTAACATTGCCTAGGAGTTATGGACGACCTTGAAATATCATTATCATTGTAAATTGCATGTGTGTAGGTAAGTGTGTCTTCACCACCCCGTTTAATACTTTATTTCAGCACATGACCATTGTATGTATTACACTTAGAACAGTCACAGTAGCACAGACTATATGGATGGATAGGTACGATACATGTTTTCACAGCTCATACACAAATTAGTGTAGCGTGCATGGCAATATCAGAGAAGTTGGCAGACTGTGCCATCATAAAAATCCTAATAGATGGCACCTCCAAACACAATATTTGTATGCGCTTACCACTAATTACGCAAAAGTAAACAAATAGTTAAATTCTACGTGTTATGCCACGCTTACAACAAACTAAATATGCTCATTACACACTGAACAAACATTATACTATGCAAATGTGCACTATATTATTTGCTTTGGATTTAGATTTTGGTAACACACGTCAAAATGAGGAAAAATTATTCAAGCTTCAGCAAAAACTTTATCTAGTAATAACAAGCAAAACTACCAATTTGAAAAAAAAATGTTATATCTGAAATTGGCCAGATATTGCAGAAAAAATACGGAATTATACCTTAGTTCATATCTGGCATAGATCTGGGCAATTTCATATATAACTTTTTTCCGTGTGGGTAGGCTTTGCTTATACAAACCATATTTCCCTGCTTATACTCAAACAGTACAAATTATATGCCACTATGAATTCCAGACTTGTATTGACTAGCAGTGTGCATAATTAATATACAAAACATTGCAATAATGTACTTTGCATATTACTTCACACAGAACAGACAAATTTGCATTAAGCATCATCATAAGGAAATACAGCTTAAAATTAAAAAATTCAAAACTTATAAAAAAAAGGTTACAACTATTCTTAATAATAAAAGTGTTTTATTTTGTGGATTAATTAAGTCAGAATTAAATTGGTTAAAATCTTTCACCTGGCTCTTTAATTACGGTAATTTTGACCCCATTTTTCTTGCACACAACAGAAAAATACTGTACTTTCATTACAAGCTGAACAAACATTATGCTATGCCACCATACACTCTATTCTTAACTTGTACCAAATTACACAAAAATGTCCAGAAATGGCTCCTTATCCTCGTAAATTGTGTTACTATTGTGCAAGTGTAGTAGGCAACCTGGCAACATTACTCAAGCGTCCATGTGGTTCCAATGCGATGGAGCACTAGCCAAACCGTTTTTAGAATTTGTTGGGTAGAACGTTAGATATTTATGGTTGTGTTTAATGATTGTTTGTTAAATTTTGTTTCAAAAATAATGTCTTTTCCTCTCACTTCAAGATGCTCTAAAACGTTCAATATTATTAGTGAAACATTAACCCAGATATGAATTGTTGATTTTTATGCTGTATGTCTGAATCTGAATACAGTAATCTTATTGCATGTTCAATTGTGTTGTTCCATGTAACTGTTTAATTGTTATGTTCCTCTATCATTACTCAATTGTATTGATTTTATCTTATATTTAATACCTATTTTAATTTATAATAGGCCTCAGTTTTTTCCATCAATTTGCATATCGTTGACTAGTGTCTTCTTAATTTATCATGATAAAAGCCTCAATATGAGTTCTATGAATTTTAAGAAAATGTACACTTACACTTGTATTGTTACAAGCTTACTTAGTTTCACCTGTCCCGATGTTTGTCATCAAATCTTGCAAATTTAATTTAATCCTCTTCCCGAATACAGATCCAGCTGAAATTTTGCTTGCATGTGTAAATCGCGTGACAATGCAATATGGCGATGACAAGGTTGCTGATCTGATGATGGAGCTGGAAGTTACAAGCTTTTATTTAGTTTCACCTGCCCGATGTTTTTAGTCATCAATTCTTGCAAATTAAAAAATTTGATCCACTTCCCGGTTACCGATTGAGCTGAAATTTAACATACAAGCAGGGACGTAGCCAGGATTTCAGTTGGGGGGGGGAGACATCACCCACCCCCAATCTATAGAGTGGGGGGTCCGGGCCCTCGGAAAAATGTGTATTTTAAGGAGCACATTGGGGCTATTTTAGCAGTTTTCCTGGTAGAAATATACAACTTTTTTTATAGATAAAGTTTGATATATTCAATAATTTAACATAAACTTACACATTTCTATAATGGCAAGATATGTACCCAGGCTCTTTTTGCAAAGTTAGCATGCCCAGCATGTTTTTAAAATATGTTTAAAAACCTTACAAACCTGATAAGACACAAGACTTAAGCACTGAAAATTTTTGTATTATTTTTTTTTTTAGATGGGAAACCATAGTTACGGCGATAGGGGTAAAGAAAATTTAACAAATATTATAGGGACATATCTGGGAGTTTCTTGCTGAAAAGGAGGGAGGCCAAAGTCACTTAATAGCCAGCCAAAATGTTTCAGAAACCATGCCTCGAATGCACGAATCTCTTGAACATTTAATGTAATTTAACAAAGCTGCTACCAAAACTTGTGGGACCAAAATCGTTAATATAAGCCCAACACCAAAGTTCTTTTATGTTACTATAGTTATTGTCTAAGAGTATTGCTTTATGTACAGTCATTTGGAGTAACTTTGCACCATAGGTTTTTCTATTACAAAATTAATTTAGAGCTTCCAATCGTAATGCGTACTTAGCAATCAGCAAATGTATTATCAAAGAACACAGTCAAATTTAGGAAATCGTATAGCTTCAACCAGAAATTAAATTAGGCTGGTGGCGCAAAGTTATCCTGACCGGTGCAAAGTTACCCCAAATGACTGTAGTAAAATGTATTGTAAAAAATGGTTAAGTGTAAGAAAAGGCTTATCACCTTAACATCGCCATAAAAAAGATGTCAATAAATAAATAAATAAATAATAAGTAGGGAAGTGAAATAGTAAAACTTCTTGTATGGAAATTTTTCATCAAAGATTTTTTTAACATTCAAATTGTATCAACTAAACGAAAGTTGTGAGAATTTCTGTTTGAATACGGGCACTCAAGAGTCAGCCATCCTGCATTTTCGCATACGGAAGAAATTCAATTTAAAAAACATTGTTCGGTGAGTTTTCTCGCGGGTATCCCATTTCCCCCATCCTTGCATTTCGGTGCTACTCCATCATGAGCGGATCTGGACTTTAGTTTTGGAGGGGGTCACCATCCCCAGTAATAAAGCGGGGAGGGAGTCTGGGGGTTCACCCCCGGGAAAATTTGGGTTTCCATGGTGCAAAACGGTGCTATTTAGGCGTTTTATAAACTTAGAAATTGCAAAATATACAGGCACATTTGGAACAGCCCGACTTCAATATATAGATTATTTTAACTTAAGCATATAATTGAATTTTTTGTTTTGAATTTGTCCCTGTGATCTCCATCTGGATCCGTCCATGTACACCATACACAGGCTGAATGATGAGTGTAATAAACACCTCGTTCAACCTCCATTCATCTGCTGAAATCCCTTCATTCTAGTCAAATTAATGTATATCACATGATTTTCAAAGAAACTTTAATTTTCTGCTGGTCACTTCGTATTCTCTGTGGGTAAAAGAATATTTTATTTTATTTGTTTTGTTTTGTTAAAGAGTGTGTCCAGAGTTTTCTGTGAAAATGTGGGACGTTTATTTCTCTTGTCACACATCCTTGCACATTTTTGCAAAGCAGTGTCACACGAAACGTACACTCAACCTACATATCACTCTGTTGAATGTAGGACAGAACGCCTATTTTACAATCAAGGCCATCGAGAGCCGGCTGAGGCCAAGGGGAGTTGTAAAAGTAAAAGGTGGAGGCCATTTATGTTCAAAAATCTCAAAAATTTACAACCTTCTTTTAGGCAATGGAGCTGAGCTCGGGGCCCCCCTCACGAGACTGGGGCCCCCGGCGATTTTACCCCGACTTCCCCCTCCTCTCGGCGGCCCTGTTTATAACTAGGCAGTGTCTCCCTTTCCAGTAAACGAGGCCCTGAGCCGAGCGTGGCCAGTTTTCTATTGTTGTTTGGGGCGAGCGAGGGTGGGGCCAGTCGGGAAGGTATGTGGCAGGCCCAGCGGTTCATTCGCGACTTCAAGCTTGATGGCTGATTTACCCGGAGAACTGAAATCTCGTATATATTTCTTACTTTCTGTCGCTGCCAACCTTCTGCTGCAAAAATTATTGCATGGCAAAATCACATTTTTCTGCACAAACACATTATGAATCAATATAAGTGGGCATAAGTTGAGGTAAAATTTTTAAGTGTCAACATTTCGGGGGGGGGGGGGGGGGGGCCCGCCGGGCCCCCCTTGGCTACGTCCCTGCATAGATGTGTAACTCGCGTGACAATGCAATATTATGATGACATGGTGCTGATCTGATGATGGAGCTAGAAGGTGGCCAAAGGAACTACGCAATGAAACGACACAAACTCATCGAGTTTGGGCTCATTTGAATCGTCTTGACGAGTAGTTTGTCTTTCAATGGTAACCAGGGTCTGATGATGGAGCTGGAAGGTGGTCATAGGAACTCTGTAATGAAACGACGCAACCCCATCGAGTATGGACTCGTTTGATTCGTTACATAACTAATTGATATGTAAAGTTAGTAAAATATAAAATAATACCAAAAAGTTAAAAATTAAATTAAAAGGAAAATTTAAAAAAAAAACCTTTTATTATGTTTTTGTTACTGTAATAAAAAAAACTAAAATTTAAAAATAATACTTTAAACCTGATAAGAAAAATATCATTACTATATAGGCTGAAGGAGAGGGCATACACCACTATGGTGCGCCCTGTGTTGGAGTATGCGGCTGCGGTGTGGGATCCGTACCATGGGAACGGGAAATTGAGGGCGTGCAGAGGAGGGCGGCAAGGTGGGTGAAGGGGAGATGGCGCAGGTGGCAAGGAGAGAACGGGGAAAGAGATCTACCCTCAGAGATGATCAAGGAACTTGGGTGGGAAGCCCTGAAGGAACGAAGGCGTATAGAGAGGCTGGTGAGAATGTACCAGGTGATGCATGGTTAGGAGGTTGGGGAAAAGTTGGGGGAAAATTGGAAAGAGGGCACTACAGGGGAAGAAAGGACAACTGTTGGAAGGTCCATAGGGAGAGAAGGAGAACGGAGAGAGGGAAGCACGCAATGTTGATCAGAACTGTGAGCGAGTGGAATGAGTTGGGGGAGGCATGTGTGGCAGCGGAGAGTGCTGAAGTGTTCAGGAAGAGGGTGAGGGGGGAGAGGAGGGAGGAAAGTTAAGCGGAGTAAACCCTGACCCTGCTACAGGGCGGCAGCCCGACTGCAGGAGTAGTGTTTATTATTATATTATTATTACAATGTAACACACTATGCAAAGATTTAGTAATTTTAGGGTTTAATAAAAATGTCCAATAGGTATGAGATAATACTAATAAAAGCTTGTTTTTAAAAAGTTTTTTTCTTTTAATTTTATTAAACAGTAGCCTATTATGATTTCAACATGTTTACACCAACACAAAAGCACCTGAAAGTCCATACTTACTGCATGATGTACCTACTATCACAAGAGATTAGGAACAACACAAAAGAATTGTAATCATATGTCAATTTTACTTTTTAATAAGCTGGATTGTAAGGCACGTACAATAAATTTGCAACATTTCAAATCTGTAATTTACAAATGGTTTGTCGATAATCCATTTTATTGTGTGTATGAGTACCTATCTTGGTCTGTTGTCAATTGTAAATTTTAATTTAATGTGTCTCGTCATTTGCTGTGTACTATCATTATGCGACTTTGTACCCCTTCGGTATTTTGTCGATGTCAATTGCCTTAGTGGCTTCAAGACAAATAATAAATGATTTTATTGAATGGTGTGCATATTGGTGTATTGCATGGAATTTTATTTAGCAGAGTAGCTTCAAGAAGCTACTAGTGACATACATAAATTAACAACTATATGTCAATTCCAACTATGTTGTATGCTACAGAATTGTGTGTGCAATATCAAGAAATTTATGAAAACTACACTGTATTTAATGCCCTGTTCCACGGTGTAAGCTCATTATTACTTGAAACCCTGATTGTTTGGCCAACAGTGACCTACACCTAGGTATACAATAACATGTATAACAAAGATGTGTGATTAATGTGAAGTGGTCGATAAGTTAATATATTAAGATGGTTTGGTAAAAAAAATTGATTTGGTATCTCTAATAACATACATGTTTGTGGGCTTTATAAGTTTTGGTGGTTGACAGTTGATAATGTTTCAATGTGCCTCATGTCCCTGTTAGCCTTCTTTGTTCTCGCGAGAAAGCAGTTAAAACACTATGGGCACTAATGGAGATACTAGATGCAATAATTGTGTATTTTCATAGGCTTATATTATTTTTAATTATTCTAAACTTGCAGGACTTCCTGAAATATAGAAATCTCCTACCATGAAAGGAAAATTCTTGTTGAAGACATAAAAAATCTCTTACATCTAGGCTCATATTACAATCAAAAACCAGATAACTCCTACCGGTGGTATTAATTTTTACAACTTAAATACTGTATGTTAATAACATATGCCAACTACACAGTTCTCACAGTTAACAGGCATATAACTGATTAAATGTATAAAATGTAAATGTTAACTGAAAACTTACAATCTAACATTTCTACAGCCATTGTGAAAAAATATTTCTTGAGTTCAATCTCAATTTTTGATGTTTTTATCATTTCTTTTACTTTGCAGCCTGCGTGATTTCATCCAACTACTGGGATGTAGCTTTGATATTCCAAATTCCCCCTTTCATAAAAGCTTTCGCTAAACGTTAAAAAAACAAAATTTGCTTTACTAGGCAGTTTTGTAAATACGGAATGGTTAACCTAAAGAGTAAGCGAGAGAGAGTTTGGTCAGTGCTTAACAACTAGGTGATGGTGACATGAGGTGCATATGGGGAAGACTCAGAATGAAAGAACAGGAGAAACCGAAAATTCGCCACCACGATTCCCACATCCAAAAATACGGATCAGCCAGAAATTGAGCCCGGATCACTAGATGGAAGAAAAGAGGCCCCTTTATAATAAAAGAAGCTTATGTATTTTCTAAGTAACAAGTAGAATCATTTAAAAAATGGCCAGAAAAACTTTTTTTATTATTCAATTTAGGTGACACCGAGAAACATGCCCATAATGACGTCAATAGATTTTTGAAAGCAACACCACCTCAAGAACTTGAACCATTCTGTTGTTTATAGCATAAAATGTGTGGTGTAGAAGGTCACATGCTATTAGGCCTACTGTAAACTAAATGAGCAGAGGGACAGTCACAGTATTATACAGGATGTTGCTGAACTATACCAACAACCTAAAGCATATATCTGCTAATTTGTATTTTATGAAATGTTAAACACCCATAGGCCTAAATAAGTACGGGCCTAATACAGATTGGCAACGAGGGGGTTCATCCAACTCTAGTATTTTTTTAATGCTAGGGATTCTAAGAAGCTTCCAAAGGAGCCGTATGTTCCAAACGAACTATTTATATCCTGAGGAAGAAACAACAGGAACTCCCCCTGCAAAATTGAAATTGAATAGAATAGGCCAACAAATAAAATTCCCGTAAACAAATTTAAGACCACGATTATTCCTTAATCCTACAACTTTTGCTGAGACTATGTTTTAAACCCTTGGCTAGAGCAGATTTCAAAAATGTTTTCTCTAGTTTAATTGAAAAGGGCTTTATTTACCATGTTATCAAATTTTGTAGCAAAAGGTTACATGGGATTACCGTAATTAGTTTAGTGACAATATATCAAACCATTGTTTTTGTCCTATAGCGCAATTGTAGGCTAATTCACAGTAAAAATTAATTTAAATACTAGGCCTAATATACTGGAATAACAGTTGTGATTTTAGGTCTATGCCTATTCTCTTTGAGCAATCCTCCACCCTCGAGTCAAGCACAAATGATTCCCTCCCATTCTCCTAGTGCACGCCATGTGACTGTTGTGTGCGCCACACCACAAACTGGGGTCTGAGCAGTATCAGATCAATCTTGTCGCATTATAGCAATGGTGGTGTATGTATACGTTAAGATCAGTAAAATTAAAGATGTTTTCGTTAAAGGACAGCTATTCCCAGCAGCAGTATTTATCCTTCGATTATTTCTCCCACCTCTGTTTCGTAGGAATATTCATTCACAAGTTAGACCTACTTGGAAACTGAAAATACAGTTTAATTTCATGCTTAAGATACACATAAACATAACAATTTTTACCTAAAAAACCGACAAATTCCAAATAGAGAATTATTTGTATCTACATTCATTGCACTCGGGAAATCTGAAGCAAAATGCTTGTATGAAGGTTATGTTCGGTGGCGGTATCCATGGAGATCGGAATTGTATCCCACAACAAATTAAAGTTCCGCCTTATTTCAAGTCGTCCATTAGATTAGGCCTACTGTCATTTTAAATTAAAATAAACATGTCCAACATTTTACATTAAAAAATCCGTAGCCAGAAAATGCAACTGTCCAGTGTGTGTTCGTGTTCATGTTCATGTTCGATTCGTTTTCAATACGATACACGTTTCCGTGTCATTTTACGCCCGAATCAATTCGATACGACCGCAATTTTTGGTCTAACGAACTTGGAAATTATCTGTTTAGAAACCTGTTTCCGTGAGTATTTTCCGAAAAGTACACCATCTTAGAAACGTTGTAAATGCTGTATAACATGCTTACAGTTTGATGTGTTGCCCCTGAGCAGCAGGTATCGCAACTGCCGTGAAACAGATTGTGCAGTTCTAGTTTTCTTTTCTTCCTTCTCCAATCTGTCCACCTGCTTTGTGAACTGTTACACATTGGCCTTTCGCTTACTTCGCCGAAAAAATGTAACATGCGTTACGCAATATTTATGTCCCTTCTTGTTTACCTCGCGGGCTGCTCGCAAGGTAGCCAACAATTTTTTTTGTGTCTTTTTTTTACCATGTTTATAAATTTATGAGAACTTAATCGATACATTACACCTGGAAATAATTTCAAATGAGTTAAATGTTTATTATGAGGTATTTTTTTAAATTTAAAATAAATAAATAAATACATAACTGTATGCGCGTCAACTTTTACGCGGGAGTTTTTCACTGATTCACTGGTCGCGGCGTAGCTCGTGTTTCCCTCCTTTCAACTAAGGCCTTATTCTATGTTTCAAGCAAGGTATCTGACGACATGCTGTTCAGTTACGTCTGCCCTTGGTTCTTAGTATATTTTTAGTTTAATTCAACCTCGTTCACTATTTGGTTTGGAAATTTTGAACCGAAGAAATAGCCATTCTACAGTTGTATCTTCGGGTCATCGTTCTGTAAGTAAGTGCAATATCCAATTCAGTTGAAATTTTTTTGCCACTGAACAATTTACCGTTTCTTGATATCGTCAAAATTAATTAGGGTTGTGTAGAAAGGGATCAGGTGCACCTTTTTTAAGAACAAAGAAAATGGATGTTGGGAGAACTGAATTCAATGCAAGGGCGATACAAGGAGGGTGGTAAATAACGGTTGGGGTAAATAGCAATTAGGAAGGGACAAGGGTATAGAAGAGGGAAAAACTCGGGAGTACAGTACTGAAGGTTGCATTTGGGAGGAGGTAAATGATAAGGAAAATAATATTCAGAATGATAGCATAAGGATGAGAGTGTACAGCAAGTTAGAAAGTTTCAGGGGTAAGGCTGATGGTTATGGGGCAAAAATAGTGGTGGCAGTGGTGACATGGTTGTGTGAGGATGTGTATGATAGTGAATGTGGCCAGGATAAGTTCACCATACTTATTCAGAAAAGATAGAGATGGGAGAGGGGGTGGAATAATGATGTACTTATGAGATCTAAAAGGCTCTGTGGAATGGATTACTAACCAAGTTGAGGTTATGGATTTATGTGAATTTAAATTTGATGGCAAATGTTTAAGGCCCAGATACATAGAAACGGTGGGTTGTTGATGTCGATACAGTGCCGGTCGTTCGTCGGTGGGTTGTGGCGGACGAGTTACAATGAATTTGTCGATGCTATGCTGGTGAGCTTAGTTCCTTTAATTGTCCATAGACAGCGCAGTACTTGCCGTTGCTGTTTTGTTACTTTTTAGCATATCTTGTAGCGTTCAAAAGTTGGCAACCCCATTAGGAATTGTTTTCCGATGCTGTTTTGTTGATGCAATTGTTGTAGCGTGAAAAACGTGAACCGATCACAGCGCACTGATGGTCACGTGTCATATGATTGTTGTTGGCTTGTCGATGGCGGTAGATGGCTCGCCGGTGAAAGTTGAAAGTTGAGCTGCTCGGCCGCAACGACACCGTATCGACATCAACACTGACGTCGTGCGAGGTAAGCCAATGAGAGAGCGAATTGGCATCGACACGACCAGCATCGACAATTCACAGTCTCTGTATCTTGGCCTTTACAGTTAATTGTTTTTAGGTTCTCTTGTCTCTCAGATTTCCCATTGAAAACTGCTTGTTTCCTATATTGTTAATCTACAATAGCCTATTTGCTATCATTTCGATTGAAGTGATTTAACCGAGTGGAAAAATAAGTATCGGGTGTGTTCAGTAGTTGTCGGCATTAACGGACTTGGTAAGATATTCTGATTATGGGAATACTGTAGTATTCGATACAATACAAAAACAAACAAGTTATAACGTCACAATCATGGCGGGGATGACGTCGCACTGGTTCCCACGATTTTTATGTTTCCTCTTCCTTCATCCTAACGGGGCAGCGTCGGGAATGTGGGGGTTTTTGGGCGGGGACTTTGAAAGTGCCGAGCATTGGATACTAAACTTGAGCGGGGGGGGAGGGGGCAAGTGTAGAACCCGATACAGACATCTGTATCGTATTCTACACTTGTCCCCCCCCCCCCCGGCCCAACTGAAGCACCCGATACAAATGACACAGAACATGCATATCTCTACACATCCTGTAACCTAACAAACCTCACACATCCTGTAACCGAACAAACCCAAGAACCTACCTACCACATTTTCCTAGAACACTTGCCTTATTTTTGTAGATTTTTCTTCGCGAATTTTAGTCATTTTTGTCAGCACCTCGCCATTATATTTGTGACACCTTCTTTCTTCTCACGTCCAACATACACTCTTTCTTTTCCACATCACAAATAACTTAACACTCCGCATATTATAAACACTTCAACCAATCACCACAACGCATATTTAAAACACTTCCACCACTCAAACATGTTTTTGCCATCCTTTTACATATCATTGAAACACTACAACGAATTGGCTGTTGTTTGCTTCCTTAATATCTTTCCTATTTACCATTCACAGTTTTATAAACGTGATTAATTTTTCCCAACATTTGTGAGATATTTGGTTTTGTTTCCTAAAAGCATGTTTTAGTGATTTAATATGTTTAAAAGCCTTAAACTTTTTTTGAACACTGTAACAAGAAACCTGACACTTAAGTGGTTAAGGTGGTTGCAGACAACCTGTACGAACATAAAAGTACCGTATCATAGAGATGTGACAGATGAATTGCGTACATTTCCTAGTTAACATTGTTCGCTGTGACTGTATAACACTTGCACATTACAGTATTTTACAGATTATATGTGAAAACATCAATTAAATATAGCAAATAATATTTTTAACACTGGTTCACATTTATTATTTGGCAGTAAGCAAATTAAATGATAGAAACGTTTAATGTCTCGTTGACGGCTTATATTCTTTGCAACAACATCAGTACCCTACATATTTTCAGTTGCCTTAAAGAAATTCAATCAGATAATGTTAAATAAAATATGAGTAGTGTAGTATAGTTCCTTCTATTGCAGGAGCCTTGGAGCCGGATCACCAGATCTGTTCAGCATGTGTCTCGTAATTAAATGTGTACGGTCTACCCACCATCTTGTTTAATGACCGTTGTCTTGATACCTAGCTACCCTCATTGGCTTAACCTTCTATCTTGTTTTTTTTTAAATTAGTTTTATTGTTGTCCTCTAGGTAGGGCTGCCAGTAGTTACTGATCGTCTCCTAGATGGAGTTGATTATTAAGACTTTGGTGCTGAGTCTTTCCACCAGAAGAGCTAGTAGCTATACCAGTCGTATTGGTTCTAGTGTCGTCTGCTAGATAGCATTGGTGTTGTATGTACTACTGGTTTAGTCCGTCTCTGTTT
>PNEQ01034973.1:0-12870 GCA_003012365.1 Medauroidea extradentata | reverse complement strand
CACTCAATCCGGACGTCGCAGCGCACTGGCGTAAGGTAGGCCGGGCGGCCGTTGCTCACAGATCAATGCCTCACTCCCAGTTGCAAACCAAACACTAAATGACGAGTCTCGGGACCCTATTAGGCTCATACTGATGCCGGAGCGTTGGAGGACCTCTCTCATACTACGTTAACCCCAAATTAAATAAATAGATACATACTGAAAATTTAGGTAAGCTCGGCCAAGTGCCTTACAGCATGTCTGGCTGGAATAATAAAGCAAATTAAATTTTAAAAATCCCCAAAAAGCAACATTACATTGTAATAAAAATTCAATATATATATCACTGACAAACTTGTTCTGCCTTAACAGACAAGTGAATGAATATTAAATGAAAATATTGAGTTAAAAAATATATAGTCAATTGAGTAAACATTTAAAGACGACACAGTATTTGTGTTGTAATTACTTAAGTTATATGGCAATACAGAGAGAACATGTTACAAAATTTCATTATTATATTACATCTCACTTGTAAAAGTTTTAATATTTTGTACGTACTTTGTAAACAATACGAAAAAAAACTATATAAACATATCACACTTGTCAACATCATCTTAGTTTTCAGAATAAAAATACTATAGTTCTAGTAACTATATTGCCAACATACACATAAAAGCATCACCAAAACTCTTAGGTAACAAAGGAATAAAAATGGATGATATAACACAACTTGGCACTTAACAAGAAAAAAAACTAACACAGTGTTAGCTAACAGCCTATTAGTTTAAAGTTGATACAACTGGCTTCTAGTCGTGCCCACAGACAAGACTTGGAGTTCGTTGCCCCAGTTAACACAGTTAGTGCACTGCCAGCCATTCTGTATAGGCCTCTTAATATGACGACACAATTATATTGCCACCGTGCTTATAGTAATGTCACATTTGGACAATTCACATAACACAAGTTGTTAAGTAAGATACACTTGAAGAACTTAAGCATCTCGATAACTGCAAATATACTGAATGATATTTCTGAAAATTCTCATAGCTGAATATAAATGTTCACATATACATATTTTCTTTAAACTATAGCAGTGTAATTAGGTATCAAATTCAATATGGCCAATGAGCATAAGAAGCAACCAATGAATACTAGTGCATGCCTCAAGCCTTTGTACCACTTTACGTTATCACTTTGGGCAGACGTTATCAGTAAGCCTAGACTATGACTTTGGACAAACAGCTGCCACAACCAGCGTGCTGTAAGTAACATCCGTGGAGGATGAGACGTCAAAATATAACAATACCGCATACAGGTAAACTCCTGTAGTATATCTGGGGCAAGCGTAATACTGTAATAAAGAATGACTATTCTCATCAACTACGGACAATTCGTAGTACTTGGAAACTCTGCAGACATATTCGCTACCTTCGTAAAATTGACAGGGCTAATAATTCTGCCCCTGTCCCTCCCTTTTCAATCAACAAAATTTTGAAACTGCATTTTTTCTGCAAAGTTTTTCCAACCAAGTCTTGAGATTCATAGCAGCAAGCAAAAAAACCCTTATCCGAAGAAAAATTCATAACACCAAGCACAGAGTGCCTTCACGCCAGCACATGGTCTGATATCTGTATCGTTTAGCACAAAAATAAGTCGACTAGGTAATAACTGAAGTATCTGTTATAATAATACACGTAAGTGAAAGCATACCTCTGAACTGCAAATCTGAACGAACCCATATTCATGTAAGTACACAGTCCGATTTTCATAGCGTGTAACGGAAAAAAAGTCTTGGTAGTAATTTATATACTGTAGTAATGGTTCAATGACCTTATCTATCGACTAACATAAAATGTAAACAAAACAACATGCCCGTATGAATGTATTTATGAGAGACCATGAAGTATACACAGTAGTTCTATACAAAAAATACAGGCTGTTAAATGATGCACAGTATGTATTATTTCAGTTCAATGTCACACACATTAGCTACACAATTATGACCTAATAAGGTAGAAAAAGCCAGGGCTTAAAAAAATACCTTAATTAGCAACTCAAGCAATATTTTTTTTTCATACAATATTTTGAATTGGAAAGAGAAAAGTCTATCAACGTGTTGGCTGAGGGTCCACAATCACAGATACTGAAATGCATAAAATTGCAGTGTACTTAGTACAATGGCAGCCGAGAAATTATTCCTTTCATGCAACATCTCTTAAAGTAACTTTGAAATGAACCCTACAATGGCTGCTGACCATGAGGCCAGCACGTAAGTGTGTGAGAAGAGTAAGCATTGGCCTTTACAGGAATGAAGGGTGCATGATCAGGGTTGTGATAACTCCTACATGAGCTGTAGGTTACTAACTACCAGTAGTAACTCAGCGACCGCGGCGCACCTTGCCGTTGTATAGCTGCTTGCCCGAAGAGGAGTTGGTGCCGCCGCTTGCACCCAGCACATCGCCAACTTTCGACCACTGGCGCGTGGATGTGCTCCAGCTATAGCACACCACGCTGTTGCCCTCACGCACCAGCTTTGTCTGTCCATTCTGACGACCCGGCTCACTCAGCACGTCACTGCTTGGCAGGCTGCAAGCACACACATGTGTGCATCTCATAAGTTTACATGCTCGCTGGGGTACCATACGTGTAGTACTTATCGCTGAGACAATAGTATATCAATCCAGCTGAACTAATTATATAATCTAAAGGCACCAATACTTAAGTATAGGAAGATTAAGTGCCACAACTAATGAACACTCAACCTAGGTAGTCGTAGTAACGCCTCGCAGTGGATGCAGTTGACGCACTGCTCAACTAAAGTGAATCAAAGTTATTTGTTTATATTGGCAATTTTCTACGTGATCTATTTTTTCTTCCAAATCTTTCACATCTTTCAAAACAGAAATGTTTCTTACGTCGGTGTTGAATTGAAGGGCAAGAACCTGCAGACACAGCTAACATCATAATGACACAATTTTCATTTCAAGCCTATAGCGCAGGACTAGGAAGTAAAAACATGCTGACATTGACAGTTTCTGACAAACTGTGGTTCTAATCTATACGTAGTTCCCTTGGGGTTGAAATACCGAGACTGCTGCCCTACGGGATTAAGTTTTACGAACCCAGCCAAACGACATGAAACAATGCACACTTGCCTCCTCTCCTACAAACAAAACCTTTTTGTCTCAGTTGACTCCAGTAAACAATTATAGACACATCAGACTATTCTCCTCGCTCTCCTTAAAGTATGAGGGTGCATCAGCTACCCATATTATAGAAAACCAGGAGTGGGGAGACATTATATTGACCACAATTGCGCGTGTTTTCACCAAGTGTCCTGATTTATCTTCCCATCTGCATTTTTTTTAAATTACTAAAATGTGATTCCTGTAAACCATACCGTTTGTACAATCAAGGAAACTGCTTTCAATCAGTGGAATGACTAAGGTCACTGTAAATTTGCTGCACTGAATGAAATCAGCCTGACCTATAAACATTAGGTGAGTGAACTGCAACTTTTAATTATATCATCGTAGGTAGCTTTTAACAATGTTGAAGAATGTTTTCATCTGTATGTGAAATGTACCTTTTAACAATGTTGGAGAATGTTTTCATCTGTATGTGAAATGTACCTTTTAACAATGTTGGAGAATGTTTTCATCTGTATGTGAAATGTACCTGAAGAGTGAAACACATATTAATCTGTAAAACCAGTGTCAAATTTTGTTTCTACAGCTTTATTACAATTTGAACTAGGATAAGTTTAGGCAATGTTAACAAATAAATATTCACTATCAGTCCAGCATTGAGGCACATACCATACCTACGACAGCTCTGGAGGGCTAGAAATTCTGGTCAAGTTTTCGAAACAGTCTCATAGAATATATTTTTAGCTTTAATAAATATAATTTCTCATGTTTTATACAAAGTTTTTGTACTGAATGTTTGGTGTGGAACTAACACTAACTGGTTACAAATGAAATGTCATAGTTACAAAAACTGTACTGTAGTTACTTAATGGAATGGGACTGTAGAGTCCGAGTGGTAGGGCCATATTCAACGCCATCTTAGGGACTATGCAGACACCAATGGGCGGCCAGTCAGAAGCTTACATTCGGAGTACAACACCGAGTCTCCTGGTATTGTGAAGTGTACAGCCACTTACCCATCTTGGTTAAATCTCTATTAAGTATTATTTTTATTATTTAAATTTAAATATTTCATAACAGGCTATATGCCGTTTTCAGTATAAGTTCGTCGTGTTCAGGATGATACAACAGGATTCAATAACCTAGTTATTGCGGACATATTTTATTTAAATTCATCATTTCAAAATTTAAATATTAAAACACAGTCGGGAATTTTAAAGTAGAGTCATTTGTTTATTTTCCTGGCTTGTTTTGTTTCAAATTGACAACCGTAGAATTTTAATTAATTTCATTGAAATAACTTTTTCTTGTATTTTTCTAACTTTTGAGTTTTGGCAATTTTAGTATCTTATTAAATTTTACCTGGTGAAGTGAGTGACTTCTTGTGTTGCAAGCTTCTCCAGGCTGTAGGACTTCTGGCGCCAACATTATGGTTGATCGCTTGCTTCATGGAAATTCTTCATGACGTAGTTTATTCATGCACGTAGGTCAGCCATCGCAGGGGGTTGCTTAGGGTATTGCGCAGCGAAAGTAGTTCCGCTGTTCCGCACATTTTGTCCCCAATTATTGTATTTGTGTGGATAAAGAATATTATTTCGATATAAAACTATTACTTCAAATTTTGAAATCCTTTGTTCTATGATTTAAGTGTAATTTTGCTGGTTTAAGAAAATTGGAGTCTGTTGTATCACTCCGCCGAGGTGCACAGTTAGTTACCATGTCCGTTGCATTTCAGTCAGTGGGCGGCAGTCGTGCGGCAGTTGTCAGGCAGTGGGTGCCTGGCGCTGGCCGCTGTGGTTGAGTTGGTGCTGGGTGCTGGCCCCAATCAGTCGTGTAGTGACGGTGGAGTAGGAGAGACGTCTGCAGGTCGCGCCGTAGCATAGCATAGCATAACATTACGAATAATAAAATTTTAGGCAACAGACGGGTGTTTCGCATTTATTTTTTTCTGTTAAATGAAATTTGGACATGGTAGCACCAGACATCTGACGGATCACATTTGTTTATTTGTGTTTGGTACCGAAATGCCATTTGTAGAAACATCATGAAGTAATAATTGTAAAAGGTGGTATTGAAAATAAACCAACAGTTGCCATAATACGTGAGTGTTAATCTGTGAAAACACAATGATAATTTCCGACTCCATTTAATTGAACAACCTAAGCTATCCGGAGCACGCCAGGCTACATAACCTCAGCTGCTGTGTGGGTAAACAAAAGAACGTGTCATGCAAACTGGTGCGAACATTGCACTCTTAACGTCTAGTGGCCGGGGAACAATGCAGACTCGCTACATCTTAGCAACGCGAACAGGGACATCAACGTCAAATCACCATACAGACAGACGCCCTGTCACTGTATCCTCCCTATCCGATATTAATTTTATTAGTTAGTGTAAACAATATTTTATATTACTGTGGATTATATTGCTAATTATCATACTGCTACTATTAAAATAATACTGATTTTGAGTGGTCAAGTCTCTGGGTTTGATAAATGTAAATTTGTTGAATTCTTCGTTCAATCAAATTTTGTAACAAAAAATATTCAAATTTATATCAGCTGTACTTTTATGATCAGTAACTAAAACTGTTTGATAACCCAATTTGCACCCTGAAATCCTAATTTTTTCTGGGGAGGACCATCAGACCACACTTTTTTAGAGGGTAGGGTACTCAGTGTATATTCATCAAATGCTCCGCAGTTTTACCAACTTTTGCATCCACGAGCCGCCATTGGTTTGGTCGTCATTGATGGGCCTTACATCCACCTGCCTGGCTGACACCTCAAGTTGTACCAATAGAATATAACCTGGCCCACAATAATTTATCAGCTATATTAATATTAGCATAGGCAACACTGATGGAAATGTTAGATATTGTAAGAGATTGTATACCTAGCCAACAAACTTTGGCACAATAACCCCTGCTTATCTTTACAATTGGTACTGAGAGTAATAGGTATATATATAACTACGCGTTGTCTGTTTCTGTCATATAACCCAATATTTTTATAAAAAGGGATAGTAAATTACTATACTGTATTTGAGCTATTATAAAACTTGCAGATGTATAACACCAATTTTAATTATGAACACCAGAATTTATAAATTGAAAATGTTAATGTGTACCACCAATGGCCATAAAAAAATGTTACCAACGAACTAATAAACATACTTTCTTCAAATTGGATACAAAATTCTCGTGCAATCTTCCTAACATAGTGTGCATACAACAGTAAAGACTTTGAATAATAAAGTTTATAAATATTAAATTGACATTCTATCTGCCCTGCAGTTTTTGACATAATATATTAAAAATTGAATCAGGGTTTTGCAAAATGTTCCAAGTCCAAGCGAGCAGATTGTTGGGAAACGACAAAAAAAACTTATCATTGTGGATCTGGGAATGAAACAGGTTATCAATAATGGAAAAGTATAGCATGGGTGGAATAATATGAATCTTAATTCACGTGTAGATACACTTTAGTTTTTTTCATTTTTTATAGATTAATAAAGTTAGCGGACTTGGTGCCTTTTGCACATCAAGAAACGTTCATTCTAACAATGGCACATAAAACATAACATCTTGAATAGATATTAGGGCAATGTTGCTATACTCTAGTGAAAAACTAAAAATATGATACATGAAAATATATTTTGCAAACACACCACCACCTGGCACTTTATACCCATAAAGCAATATTATGTATTACATACACTATCAGAGAAAGGGTAACGTCCTTGGTGTAGGTACTTTAAACCTTGGTAAATGTTAGTAAAATATGTACTAAATAACATGGAAACTGATTCTTCAAAGACAATACTGTAAGTCATAAACAAAATAATGCACTGTTGGCACATTCATAGACATTTCCATTAGTCTGTGGCAGACCAATATAATATGTTGTCGTTGAATGCGAACGCTTCATCATGAACTTCAACATACTGCGAATGTCTTCAAGTTTTGGTACAGTTCTATTTCTGTAAGCATTACAATGGGTCTCAACTGTCCTGGGAGCTGAAGATTAAATAACTGTTCACAACTCCTTTCATATCAGGTTTGTAAATGAACTGGTAGTAACAGCAATGTTGAAAGTAGAGAATCACATTGCCCTTGTAAAGTACATATCATTTGTCATTAACAAAATGTACCAAGTCCAGGACTTGTATCCTTTGCAAGTTCCACATATATTTACTAGTCCGTTTAACATATTTCTAGTACAGGACCTGGCTTCTTTTGTTGCTGACAGCCAAGAAAATGCTTTGGAGAATCAAAATCTCGTATACTCTGAATTTTCTAAAATTTTGACTTGGTACCTTTTGCAAATCCCTGATTCAATTACATATTCATGTCCATGAAATACTTGAAATTGGGGGGGTGAACTTAACACGACCCAACAACTTTATAAGCATGTTACATTACTTAGTGTTCAATGTGTACAGAGTATTAAAAAACTTTGGAAAATGGCCCTCAGAAAATAACATGTAACAAAAAAATCAAAGATCAACAGTTTTAAAGAAGTGAATAAACAGAGTGGCCACCAAATATTAATATTAAAATTCATGAATTTCTTCAGGTTTTCAAGGTCTAAAATTTAATTTTTCAAGGAATCTACTACACAACTAAACTCTAGGCTTATGTACATTCAAATAATATTGTGGGTGCTCCCCAAAATAGCACTACGTAACTATAGATCGTTCAGGATAAAGTGAATACTAAAAATTTAACCTTAAAAAAAATCACTAGCCAATACTGCACACAATTCACCATTAACTCTTGTTCCCTTATTGCTTGTGTGGCAGGCAGCAAAATTATGCAATATACTTCCATGTAAACACAAACATACTGAAAGAAAAACAACAATCGACGTAACTATATTTTATATATGTAATAAGATTTTATAATCAAACTGTATAGATCCCCACTGACTTCACAATTTATCTTACACACGCAAACATCAAGTGACGTGTCCAGAAAGGTTACATTTCCCGTCGTAAACTTGGGCGACCGTCACACAGCCTAAAATCGTTCAGCCTAAAACCCTCTCTTCAACCTTATTCAGCCTAAAATTATTCAGCCTAAAGTCATTCAGCCTAAAATCTTTCAGCCTACAGTCACTCAGCCTAAAGTCACACAGCCTAAAGTCGTTCAGCCTAAAATTATTCAGCCTAAAGTCACTCAGCCTAAAGCCTTTCAGCCTAAAGCCTTTCAGCCTAAAGTTGTACAGCCTAAAATTGTTTAGCCTAAAATTGTTCAGCCTAAATTTATTCAGCCTAAAGTCGTACAGCCTAAAATGTTAACGCCTTAAGTTTTAAGTATCCGACTGCTGTAGAACCATAAATTTCCATTACAAACTGCCCACTTATATAGTGCCATCTAGGATGCAGTGCTGGAACCATTCTGGACAAAACTAACCACTTCGATAATTCGAGATGCAAAGGAAATATTCTGACATCTGGTGACAGAATCCGGTACTCCTTGAATGGTGTATAGAAAAAAGTATATGCCGGTAAATTTGCATGCACGAAAAATTTATTCGAGCAGTAAAACTAACGACATAAATATTTCAGTGCCTGCCATGGATGATAATACTTATCAGTTTGATTCTAATGGATATATTTCTTAAAATATAATATAAAAATGTTGGAAGCAAAGAATATCAAATCTTTCGTGACTAGCTTTATACATTTTTTGCGGAAATTCCCCACATTTTTACACCTACCTAATAATATAATTCAATCAGAAAATGAGATAATATTCAACGAAATCACTAAGTAATAATAAACATTATCATCACACGTAAATTAATCTCCAAGTTTGTCACAAATTCGGTAGTAAACTTATGGGTACGGCCGAGCAGGTTCTTGCTAACGTACGTACTCCGAAAACACTGGTAGGTGCACGAAATTTGTGGTCTAAGTCTATTGCAGTAGCTACGTCTGAAAACTCCTTTTATAAAACATATATATTATCCATGCATTATTATTTTTGGACATTACTTAACATCAACGGTTAGTTTTGAATACTTTAGTGTACAATGGCTACGACCGTTGGCTAGATAGTTTGTCGTTACGGTAATTGACGACTTATTTGTTTATTTCAAGTGTGTAGCAGCCTGTGTACAAAGTCAGAAACCTGCAATAATGTAAGGAAGCAATATTATTAATACCCTAGACGTAATAACATTGTATTAGGTTTTTTTGGTGTCATCAGGAGTTTTTTTCTAAACTTCTCTGGAATTCATTTACGAAGCGCGTGATCGTAGAAAATTAAATAAATTGAACTTATTATTATGTTGAATTCTAAAACAATGGGAAAACTAATTCAGTGTTTTCTAACAAAAAAAAATTTTTTTTTGCTATGCAAATAACTTTACTATCTCCCTGATGTGGCTGCTTCACTCGTTATGGAAAACAGTGACAACGATCTGCGCTTGCCAAGTATACAATGTAAGTATTTTTCTTTAATTAATTTCAGGTGTATTTCCATTTATAACTGTGTTTGAGCCTATTGTTATGTTTTACTTTAATCTGAATGTTGCATAGTATATAAAATGTTCTTATGTAGGAAATATGCATGTACCAATAAGTAAACTACGCATTTGTGTTTAAATTCGTGGTTATCTTGATTGAAAAAAATATTCTAACTATTAATTCTTCGCGAGAAAGAATGACTGCAAAGGATGTGCTACAAACTGTACACACACAAATATGCTGTGAACATTTTTCGAAATTAGAGTGTATAATGCTTTAAAATGTTAGACTGTGAAATATATATATTTTTTCATTAAAGTTTATAAATACACGTTTACTTTCGGTACAACCATCGCTTAGAATTTACTTGTATAGGAAATGCCTGTGCAGGATAAACGTGACAAAAGCAGAAATCTAAAATGTCTCAATTCTTGCTGTGCATGTGTTCTACGTATTTTCACCAACACAAGGAAACTAAGAAAACACTCAAAAGAAAATGTTGAAATTCAATTATTTGGAACTATATGTTTTAACTAATACAAAACAAAAATTATTTGTTTTTAGTTGTTTACTATACGTATCTGGAATACGTTATTTTAATATAAATCTAAAATTTTACAGTTACAAAACAAAGACTGGCCGAAACACTTAATATTACGTATTTAAATGAGTCAATTAATGAATGACTTAGTTACATCCTAGCTGCAATGACAATTACAAATATAAAGATATATTTGAAGTAAGTCATGTTCAAGTTAATTATATTTTTTTAAGGGGAAGGAGCAATGAGTTGATATTCTTGTCCAAGTAGACAGCTCTCAGGATGTTTAATTGAAGAGTGAATCTTACAGGTGGTTTATCAACAGCATGTACAATTGTTCATTAATTATGCAGTTATGTAAATAGTCGCATTAGTATCGGGAAAATGTGATATCACTTATTTCTATCGACATGTCATAACAATTCAAAATATATTTTAGTTCGTACTACTCATGAAACTGGAAGAATTGAGACCGCGGCCGAGTGGCTGGAACACTCGCCTCCTACCAAGGTGATCCAAGTTTGATCCTTAGCGGGGTCGGTCTTCGGATCTTCGCATGTTGTAACCGTGCCGGACGATATTGCTGGTGATATCCTATTACCTCCACCCTTCTCATTCCGTCACTTCTCCACTGTAGAGCTTCATTTCATGCCATTCTTTTAGATAAGATGATGCCTTCGGGTATCAATAAGTCCACATCCAAGGTGCGATACACTGGTACTCGGGTACCATCTTCACACGATATTTATTTAATGGGATAATTTATTTCTATAAAATTTTACATTTTTAATTGCTTTTTTCCGTAACTAACATGTTATAGGAAATAATTTGCTAATTTTTGGGAAGTGTTCAAAACGTGTTTGAGGTAGAATCAGAGTAGTAAAATCTATGATGTATACTTCATTCATTTGAAATAAATGACACAATCCCAATGTTCTTTCAGTTTAGAGACTGAACTGAAATTTATTTCATTGGCTTTAATGAAAATTACGTATCTTACTTAATTTTTAGTAATGTCTTTTAAATACTCTTGCAATGCGGATAACTGATTAAGTGAGATATTGTTAACATACGCCCTTGCTGTACAATGTTGTCTCAGGAAAGACTACTCTATAAGCAAGACTGGCCGAACATGTATGGGAAAATATGCATTACACACTACAGGAAAATGCCACTCTACTTTCACATCCAATTAAGTCAAATAGTTATAAAGGTATTTGCTTTTACTGTGGAAAAAACTAATGTATGTCAGCTCAAGAAACGTCGCAGAAAGCTCGCCTGAGGAAAACTCCTGTGTTCATGTGTTTTCGCAGCTTTTTCTTCTTGCCTTGTGTTTGTGCACTGATAAAATTACTTATTGGTCACCACAAAATATTTTGTCATTATGGACCTTTCCAAATTTTTTGTGGTGACCACTAAAATTTTTTGCTGTCCCCAATAAAGTTATGCAATGAGTACCAAACAATTTTGTAACCATTGCAAAAATATTTTGTGATATCCATATTGACAAATCATTTTGCAGTTACCACAAAACCGTTTTTTCTGTGCGACATTGTCTTCGTTTTAACTGTTGACTGTGCTGTCTTAATTTTGGTAGCTTGAGTTTTTTATTTATGTATGTGTTGAGTACTGCTAATTTTGAATTTTTCCATTATGTTTTTCTTGGTTCTCACTCTGGTTGTTTGAGGCGACATAGCGTTGCAATGGCGAACGTCCACAACATTTCACTAAATAGATTTTGCGTCTCATTTTATGAAAGTTTGTAACACGAATTACTGGCTGATTATGCCTCTAGTTACTGACCCACTTGTTGCATTAACTGAGCTAACAAGCATACGCATATTTCGAATATGAAATGTTGACAGGAATAATGGGTGGGCTCCACACGCAGGTAGAGTGGCAAGGGGTGGGCTAAAGATGGTGGTGACTGGTGTGCGCTGAGGGGAAGGAAGGGAAGAAGAGTACGATTGTGAAGGGCCAGTCGTACACTTGCGCCTGAAACTTTGCTCATAAGCAATATACAAGCTTGCTATCTGGAAATATGGCCCTTATATGCTACAATAATATTTTCACCTTATCGCTCGTGTTCCTTATCCTTGGGGAGACATAAGTGGCTACATCTCGTCTCCGTAACGCCCGGAATGATAATGCATCCACACCGTAAATGTTCCACGGCAATAAATAGGTAAAGCCTGGAATGTAATATAAATAATCAAGAGTCCTGTTAACTTAATTTCGTTTTACAGGACCGTTATCACTAACACACTAGACGTATGTGTTAATTTTTAAACATTTATTCAAGCATGAGGAAGATTATTTATAATGACGGCAGCTCGCTTTCTTGTGATATATTTGCTAGTGATAGATTATTTTATCTATTTCGCTGTGTTATCGACATATCCTGTCTTTCTTGCACGTTTTAAGTTATATAGCTTGACCACTGCACTACATCGTAACTGTACAGAACGAATGAGAAACTCGTATTGTTTTTAACATATTTGTAAAAATTACGAATATTTACACTAATATGTAGGTTAGAACCTGTGGAGCAATAAACTATAAAACTTAGGCCATATGTGTTAACGTATATTAAAGTAATAGTGTATAAATGTATTATTTACTTACTGTGTAATAATTTTCTATGGAACTGAGCAGTGCTATTTACTTTTACTGCCTTGAAGTTGAATAAGTATTCTGTTTTCAAGCCAGCAATTCCTAAAAACT
>PNEQ01034969.1:0-12995 GCA_003012365.1 Medauroidea extradentata | reverse complement strand
AGACATGTACAGAAGTTGTACACTTTCTTTGCACTGACAAAACAATTGAAAATCTGTTTCCAAATATAGCCAAACTTGCACAAGTTTACAGTCATTCCACTTCACACAGCTGACTGTGAGAGAGACTTCTCTCAAATGAAGCTCATAAAAACTGACTTAAGAAACAGACTGGGTGAGTTCACGCTCGATTCCCTGCTACACATTTCACTGGATGGTCCAGATGTTCAAGAGTACCCATTTAAAACTGCAGTTCAGCATTGGGCAGCACAGAAGAACAGAATAATTCGCTTGAAATAGCAGTGAAAGTTAACCATGGTTGAGTTTTTTGTTAAATAAAATTAGGGTGTTTATAACAGATCTACAGAATTTGACGTAAAAATTAAATTTTTTTAGTGTATTACAGTTTTTGTACAGGTAACCCACACTCTCAAATTCCTAGCTACATCCCTGATAATGAGATACACCTATACGTTAAACTAGCGAACTCTTGTCCCTTTTAATACTCACTGCTATAAACTACAGTGTTAAATGTACAATTCCATGTGAAGAAAATATTTAATAGTATGTGTAAAAAAAAATCTCTTAACTAACCCATCAATTCCGTTTTGCACAACCATGTTTAAATGTTCACTTAACATTACATTTGCATATTGTTCATACACTGCAAACCAAATTAGCTTTTGCTCACATAATTATTAAAGCTATTAGTTGTAACACAATTATATTTCATTGTTAAATTTTGCAACAACTATTTACAAGGTTTATTCATCATGTTGGAGTAGTAGGCACTTCTTAGCTCGGAGCCCAGAATAGTCTGTACCTTTCGTTCTTCCCCCTTTTATGTTCTCACATTTTCATTTTCGTCGCTTGGTAATGATGTCAAAAGGATAATGTTCTGGTTTCGGTCGTTAATGAAGAGTGAACAGTAAAATACATGCTTCTTAATGTCTTTGATATTTGTCATGGCGATTTTTTTATTGTGTTGCTTAAAAAATTCCAGCTGTCGCAACGGTGTCTTGTCATTTTAAATATTTTATTATAATTCCCAAAATAGACATCACTAAGTATATGCACACTTTTGCAAGCTGAAATTCCCAACACTAAATTTATACATACATAATGAAATATTATAGAAGGTCTATCCTGACTGAATACTAATATTTTACGAATGAGTGCACATTTTAATTTTCCAACACTGTAGTATGTCAACAAAACGTAACAAATTTAGTGAATTGTTTTCTATTGCAGAAAAAAAAAGATTGATTATTAAATATACATTAAATATGGATATTTTTCAGTTAACAGTTATGCCTCAATTGTATCCGTCGCCGAGACTTGGCTATGACGAAAAAAGTTGAGTATAACACGCGCTAGTTTTCAATATCACTGGAACTACACCAACTGTATCCACAACACCGCGTCTAACAAAAAAAAACGCGAAATCCACTACACAGCATCTACCAAAAAACCCGTGCAAAAATTTAAGTATCAAGCGAGCCACCGTACCTCACAAACCCCCCCCCCCCCCGCGTTGTTGCAGCGAGCTCCGCGAGGGGCGCCACCTTACTGGTAGCTTATCGCGGTATCTCGACGTCTCTCAGCGGATCCTTGCCACGTCGTCGACGGGGATTTGCACATGTTACTTCAGTTACTTACCACGAAGAGTAGACTGCTTGCATTGCTATAAACTTGGCGTCTATGTAATCAGGAAGAATGGCGCTATTGTTTAAAACCGTAATATTTGACATTCACCTAACGGTTTTAGTTTTTTAGACAATACAAGTTGCTGCTAATTTTCGATATAAAATTTGCTGAAAAATTTTTTTTTCCTTTCGAGAATGCTTGCTGGCAGCTTCACAAAATTTCTTTGGCATGTTAGAAGCACTTTTTAAGATAATTAAAAAAATTTTCATTCATAAATGACGAATACTTTTACTGTTTTGCTTGCTATAACTTTATAACGATAAAGTATATAAAAAAGTAATAAAAACCTATTTTAATGTATTGGTGCTGGTTTAAAATCATTACATTACACATGATTTAAGTACAGAAGTTGCTAAATATGGAATTTAACAACTTTTTTTTTTCTTTCTTGAACAGCCTTAATTAGTATGAAATGTTTACTAAAGGATAAGCCATCACATACACTGACCAGCATATAAGAGCGATGTAATACTGGTAAGTAATGGACTATATTCTGATCTTTATAATTACAGCATTTATATATTTTTATGTACAATCAGTTTTACAAGTTTTTTAAGATTTTCTGCCTTAGATATTCACTTAGATGTGTCTTTCAAGTGTGATAAAGTACAAGTCCATATTTCTGTATGTGAAAACTATTGTCTTGTCAGTGCTGGATGCCTAGGATGTTATAAAATAAGCTAGTCGTATCAAAAAAATTTTTGTCAGTATCACTGCAGATGGTCCTTGAAATTCAGCTGATTGTCCTGGAAAAGTCCTTGAAAGTCCTTGAATTTTTTTATACAATATCTGTAAGAACCCTGGCTCTCCTTCTACGATATCTTCAATTACGGCTGGGAAGTTTGTAGCTGTGTTTTCATCTGCACTTGCTGCCTCCTCTTTCTTTATAGAATGCAGATTGTATCTGTCAACGAACTTTTCAAACCACCCGTTACTTGCAGTAAAATTTTTATCACTGTCTGGATACATGCTTTTCAATTTATCAAAAATTAGCAATGCTTTTTCGCGTATCACTGCTTGGTTGACACCTGTTCTGTCTCTCCCGTGATTTTTTTTCATTGCACCATTCATTTAACAATCTTTCCATATGAATCTTGTGCTCACTTCAATTCCTATACCAAACGCTGAAAATGTTGCTGCTAGAGCCAACTGCATCCGATGTGCACAAACTTTCAATACTATTTCTATATTTTATGATTGTTCGCACAGTCGATTCACTTAAACCTAATGCGCAACCAATATAAGTATGTCCTTCATGAGCGTCTGCCCACCGTAACACTTCAAGCTTGGTCTCGACAGAGATTGTTTTGCGCTTCTTCACTGGATCACCTGAGCAAGCCGACGTAGCACTACGTTTGGAAGCTATTATGATACTGAACCACAGGTGCGGCCGACCGGCCGCGCACAGCTGTTAGTTTTCAACCAGGCGTATGACGTCATGCCAGGATGGCACACGTGCTCAGAGGTGTACAAAAAGATGCAGCTTCTTACAAACAGCGCACAACAAAAGTCGCTGAACTACTTCGCGTTAATTGAAATTAAACTCGTGTTAATAGAAAATCTGACAGTAAAATTTTGGTCGCGGTAATTAAATTCGTGCAGCTTGAGGTCGTGCTGAATGAGGGATAGGTGTATTGGTTTCTGTTCAAGAACAAGAATGCCTTGAATACTCTTGAGTTATGTACAACTTTATACCTTCCTTGTTGCAACTTTTTAGGACTTAACTTCAAAATGTATTTGGCACATTGATTTAGCAAAGGTAATAAGTATTTACGATTAGTGCTTATTTTAGTGAAAATAGACTGTGACAATCTCAGTAGTCCTGTAGTTCTTATTGCTAGCTACCGGTGCAACATTTAAATTAAGCATATCGAGGATACACTTGTACTTATAGCGCCAATTTCTGTTTCTGCACCTATTCAACTCTGCTCCATGTGGGTCACAGTAGTGTGGTGGGTTGTAGGATAGGGTGTTATTGTAGCAGCTAGAGCCAGTTTAAAAAACACAACTGATGGACTTATTCTTAGTGCTGTAGATTTATTCAAATTGGCTGAGGAAAACATCAAAGGTATTAAGGTTGGTTTTTATAACATCATAAGTTGATGCAAACAGAAACTTTCTACAAGAGCACTACAACAATGCTGCTTCAGTTCCAGGAACAAGAGAGAATCATAGTTTTAAACCCTTTAACATATCAACCTTGCTTGTAAAGTGTGTTTTAAATTCTGACATTTCTTTCAAGGTGTCTGTTGGGGCTCTGAAAAAAGAAGGGTTTATCAGTATAATACCTGAAAAGTATTACGCAGTTATTTACAATAAAAAGTTATGGATAGGGAAAGTAGTTAATGTAAGTTACAGTGACGCTACTTCTGGTCACATAATGAAGACTTTTACCATCTGAAAACATTGTTAGAGAAATGCCTGTTCCTTCTCTAACAAGTCTATCAGCTCACACTTGTGTTGTTGAGAGTAAAATTCAACACAACATTAATGAATTAGCTAAGTCAAAGTTATGAAATATAGTGTTTACATTAATTTGGCAAGAAGTACACCTATCCCTCATTTAGCACGACCTCAAGCTGCGCGAATTTAATTACAGCAACCAAATTTTACTGTCCGATTTTCTATTAACACGAGTTTAATTTCAATTAATGCGGAATAGTTCAGCGACCTTTGTTGCGCGCAGTTTGTAAGAAGCTGCGTCTTTTTCTACACCCCTGAGCACGTGTGCCATCCTGGCATGACGTCATACGGCCTGGTTGAAAACTAACAGCTGTGCGTGGCCGGCTGCCGCTTCTGTGGTTCAGTATCATCAAGGCTTCCAAGCGTAGTGCTACGTCGGCTTGTGCCGGTGATCCAGTGAAGAAGCGCAAAACAATATCTCTCGAGACCAAGCTTGAAGTGTTACGGCAGGCAGACGCTCATGGACATACTTATATTGGTCGCGCCTTAGGTTTAAGTGAATCGACTGTGCGAACAATCATAAAATATAGGAATAGTATTGAAAGTTTGTGCACATCGGATGCAGTTGGCTCTAGCGGCAACATTTTCGGTGTCCGGTATAGGAAAAGAAGTGAGCACTGGATTCATATGGAAAGATTGTTAAATGAATGGTGCAACGAAAAAAATCACGAGCGAGACAGAACAGGTGTTAACCAAGCAGTGATACGCGAAAAAGCATTGCTAATTTTTGATAAATTGAAAAGCAAGTATCCAGACAGCGATAAAAATTTTACTGCAAGTAACGGGTGGTTTGAAAAGTTTGTCGACAGATACAATCTGCATTCTATAAAGAAGAAAGGGGAGGCAGCAAGTGCAGATGGAAACACAGCTACAAACTTCCCAGCCGTAATTGAAGATGTCATCGTAGAAGGAGAGTACAGTCCGCAACAAGTGTACAACGCAGACGAAACCGGCCTCTATTGGAAGAAAATGCCAGATAGTACGTATATTTCCAAAGAAGAGAAATCAGCACCAGGCTTTAAAATTTCAAAAGACAGTTTTACACTTTTGCTAGGTAGCAATACATCTGGCGACCATAAATTGAAGCCACTTTTAGTTTATCATTCGGAAAATCCGCGGGCACTGAAAGGATTTTCCAAGAGCCATTTACCAGTAATTTGGAAAGCTAATCGGAAAGGCAGGATCACAATGGCTATTTTCAGTGACTGGTTTCGGAACCATTTTGTACTCGCAGTAACTGCATACAAGAGACACAATCTTGACAATAAAGCATTATTAATATTGGATAATGCACCTGGCCATCCGACGGAATCAGACCACATGTTTGAAAATATCAAGGTTATCTTTTTACTGAAGAACACAACGTCGTTGTTGCAACCCATGGATCAGGGGATTATTTCCACTCTGAAAACCTATTATCTCCGACGGACATTTCGTCAACTTATCTCGGCAACTGACGGGGATGAAAAGCCGACTATCAAAGAATTCTGAAAATCGTACAATGTTAAGCATGCAATCAAAACATTGCTGCGTGTTGGGAAGAAATTACGCAGTCAAGTCTTCGTGGAGTGTGGAAGAAAATTTGCCCCTTCTTTACCCAAGAATTCAAGGTATTTGAGCCTGTCTATGATCATCTGGAAGATGTTACAGTTGATATTGTAGCCATGGGGCATGGTCTGGGATTTAATGAGCTTGATTCTAATGATATTCAGGAGCTGTTGGAATCACATTCTGTCAGGTTAACAGCAGAAGAAATTGTTGAAAACGACGAGGAGCTGTGTTCTACACCACAACAAGAGGAAGAAGTCGTAATTGCACCCAGAAAAGAGTTTGAAAAGAAAGAAATTTCAAAATTCTTCAATTTGATAAACGAAGCATTTTCAGTTCTGCATTGAAATGATCCGAATTAAGAAAGAAGGAAATGCTGTTATTAAGGGATGAAGCGGGAGTGTGAAGTTTGTAAAAATTTGTTAGAGCAAAAGAAAGACGAGGAGCTGTGTTCTACACCACAACATGAGGAAGAAGTCGTAATTGCACCCAGAAAAAAGTTTGAAAAGAAAGAAATTTGAAAATTCTTCAGTTTGATAAACGAAGCATTTTCATTTCTGCATGAAAATTATCCGAATGAAGAAAGAAGAAATGCTGTTATTCAAGGTATGAAGCGGGAGTGTGAAGTTTGTAAAATTTTGTTAGAGCAAAAGGAACCAAAACAAATGAAGCTGGACACATTTTTTTTAAAGCAACAAACAATGAGTCTACTGGCAGTAATCAGGGAAGTGTTTAGACCATTCAAAACTGTAACAATGTGTTAATTTTATAACACAAAAGCTATTAATTTTTACCGCAAAAGCTAATGAATGTGTTAAAGTAGGCCTAAATGTTTCATATTATAGACGTAGTTTCTGTTTGTAATTTCAATAATTTTTTACGAGTAAAAAAACAACTAAACAAATTTCCTGAGGTGTGTATTGATAGATATTTTTGACGAGTGTTGGGGAAAATTATAATGATACGTCTTGCGGCGACGTGTCGTGGCAATAAACGGCGAGCGCGGGAATAGTCACGTGCTTTGAAGGTCAACTACCTCGCGCTGCCGAACAGCTGACTTGTTCAGGATGTTTACGTTTTCAAGACAAGGCATCACATTTAACATAATTTTGGTAAGTTATAAACTTATGAAGTTCTTTAACCTGGTTTATTTCATGGTGCTTTGATGACGCAATTTGTGAAAAAAAGTATATACACAATTTGGAGCGCAAAGAAAAATTGTGAATTTTTTATACTAAAAAAGTTCTCCAGATAGCACGATTTCAATTTGCGCGCACATTTTGTGGAACGAATTAGTTGCGTTAGGCGAGGGATTGGTGTAGTTAAAATACGTAATGTATCACTTGCACTGATAAGTCACGTGTGTAATGTTTTTGTTCGGGCCTTGGATGTTGCAAAAAGCTGTATAGATGCCATTTCTATGTATAGAGTCACTTGCATTTGATTAACTTGTTTTTTGCGTTATGATAATTTCTATAATTTTAGCCTCCCTGAAGAATGTAGTTAACTTTTTTTATAATTGTAATTAGTGCAAAAACTTTTGTACTTATCACAGATATGTATCATTGACATTAATTATTTAGATCTTTTACTTCTCTCAGATGTTTGTAATTTTATTAATGCAAGATGTTGTGTGAATATTTTAGTAAAAGGCTAAATCACTTGCACTGTGTATTTGTTTTGTGTACATAAGTAGATAATTTTCATTAGCCAGGAAACTAACTAATGTATTTTAATTATTTTGTGCTAACCTGTTGTTTTCAGTCTTGTGCTTTTTATAATATGTTGAAATTATTTTTAATGGTTCCTGCAAATTCATAAATACTGGTACAATATGGTAAATAAAAAAAATATTTTCAACAAAAAAAACACACCCTCTTAATTTTTTTACTGCAGTTAATATGTTGTAAGATGATTGTAGAGAAAAAGTGGCAAAGGTATAATATTTGTGACTTTAAAGAGTAATAGCGAATTTTGTAAAAACTAAAATTTTTGTCTTGTATGCAAATGAATTTTTTAAATTTCACTTTCTTGCGTGTTTTTTATGTACTTAAAAGAGCTGAAAATTATCTTTCATTTGACACCTAAATGAACCTGATAGCTTAAAAACCAAAAGAATTATAACAATTTCAGTCAACTGATTTAGGTCATTAGAGAACATAAATTGCTGCAAGATTTCAAAATTAAAAAAATTCTCCTTCCCCAGGTTTTCCTCCAAAAGTTCTGAAAAAAAATATTTGTTCTTATTTTATGCGTACCTGCATTGGATAAAAATTTGAATAAAATCTGTGACATTGAAGCACTTGGCCCTAGGTGATTTGATATGGAATGACCCTCATATACTGTAATGCAAAAATTCGTTAGTAACTGCAGATGTTTCTGAACTAAATCATACCCTATAAGACTACACAATGTTTAATTTTCTTAAATATAATTTGCAACGCAAAGTTTTACAAAACCAATGGCATCCATAAAAGTAAAATGAATAATTTATATATGTGCAGCAGAACCTCAGTGTAATGAGTCGGTGGGTACTGAGAATTGTCATTATGTGGAAACATCCAGTTTTGACTGCAAAACGTTGAAAAATTATGTCTAAAGAGTGTTTTGGTTAAAGTGTGTGTTTGCTGGTTTGATAACATAAAATATTTAAATGAAGTCTTTATTTAATATATTAGGTAGATTTTATGTAAATAAAATGGTCCCTATTAGTAGAGGCCCAAAAATTTCGCAAATGTGAGGTAGTTACTATGCACAATAGTATGTATGTTACATTTTTATATGTCAGTAATAGATATGAAAAACTTGCGTATATTCTCGAAATTATTTTAAATTCTATTTACTGCATCCATTCTCAATGTAAATGTAATATATTGTCCTTCATTCCATGCCTTTAAAACTTGCAGGAAGGTGAATTGATGTAAAGTGTAACATAAACAAACTTTTTTTTTCGCATATCAAAGGCATGCATATATATATATTTTTTTTTTTTTTCGCATATCAAGTGCATGCATATATACCTAGTCTTTCACCTATATCCTTAACATGTTTACTTACCAATGTTTGTGATGGAAGCTTTGGCCACTAGGTTAAATCAAATAAGTAGACAGAAGATTTGAGGTACTCACAAGCTGGTACTTCTGGATAGTTACAACACACATCAAAGGACGAACACATTGTTGCCCTGTTGTGTGATATTTCGCTGGCTAAACCAGCTTCGTCAGGTGGCTAGTTCAGGCACACTTCAGTGCGTAATTCATTAATTTAACATTTATAGTCCCTCGGACCGCTTCAAGATCATAGTAATAATGGCTGCAGTGGAAGCGTGGTTGGTTACCATAAAGACAGGGAGCAAACTAGGATGTGGTGGGAAAATTCAAAAGGAAGACATGTGGGGGTGTAATGGCATTCTGGTGCATCATTTGCAATTATCTGATGGTGAGACCTGGGGGTTGTAAATTAGTAATGTATTGAAGGGCTAGTTCCCAGCACTTAAGTTCTGAGCTATTGTTTGAGGATGGTAGGGTTCTTAATACAGTAGAATCCCGTTGCTCTGACCCCTCACGGTTTCTGGAAAAAGGGTCGTAATAGAGGAACAGGTACTTTTTGGGCTGATTTTGACCCACCCAATGCCCCTACATCAATACTTGCAGTTCTTCGCATAAAGGTTATAATCAACTATCTCTGTTGTAAAAAATACAATGTTTTAAATTAAACGAAAATTATGAAAATAGTCAGATGTCACTGTAAAAAAATCATACTCCAGAAAGCCATCACTCTCTCCTCTTCACAAAAAACTGCACAAACACAATGTGACAGGCCCATTTTCATTTACTTACAGTGTGGCAAAAACAATTGATTTGTTATTGATCTCGTAAGTCTTTGATGTTGAAATGCCAGTAGTGTAACATGACGCACGTGGCATTGCATTCCACGCACCGTGCTTGGTCTGGTGGTTGTGTAAGGAGTATTTGCGTGGTGAATATTAGGAGGGAGAAGGAAGGGAATGTTTTCTCATCGCCTGCTCTTCGATCATTACTCCTCCACTTCCATTTCTTTTTCTACTCCCTCCCTTCCCCAGTTGTACTGCTGTGCTCTAACCATCACTGCAAATACCCTACATTTTTTTGCTTTTCTTTGTTCTTGTCCACAGAAGCTTTTCTCATCAATGTTTACACAATACTTTGACCAAAAAAATCATCATGACCGGAAGTTCACATACTTCTTTCTTTAGCAACTCAGTTGAATCTGTCAGTTACAATGTATGCAGATCGTGTAATTTATGGTAGAAACAAATTAGACGTCTTGCGATTTGTGATAATTTCGTTCAAAAAGGAAAAGGCGACACTGATATTTTTAATTGATAAGTGTTACATAAATAAAAAAATGCCAAAGTTTCAGCTGGTTTAGCTCAGCGAATCTTGTGTTATCTCCGAGAGAAGCTGAAAGCATCAAGAAAACAGCAGTCTGTATGTGTATCACACATGCGTGGGCGGGTGCTGCTACTGACAAGGGTGACTCACCTTAGTGGCTCTCCTCCATCCCCTGCAACCTTCTTTCTGTAACCAGTTATGGGAGATGCAAAGCAACGCTAGGTGCAGCACTGTTGTGCCTTGCAGACGGCCGGAATGGTGAACGCGAGTTTATTTCATTTTTGAGGGCTCGTGTGGATAAATGCAGGCTTAAATTAATGTATATAAAACAAATATTGAACACGACGAGCTATGTAATACAATACATGTAATAAATTCAATTGTTCAATATAACCCATATTATTCATTAAAGTGTGCATTAAAAGTGACAAGGAATAAAGTCGCATGGAGAGAGTGTAGCAGTAAACGATTTGGTTGTGCGGAAAATACAATTTATAAGAAAAAACAGTTAATATAATCATTTTGGAAAACTACAAAGTTGATTAAAATTTGTGCACACGAAAACTGTATGTTTAGAATGCTTATACGTTACATAATGCTTGAAAATTATTTCATGCTGTTGTTATACCGTATACTGTGTTAATATTATTGTTAAGGAATAATATGAGCTTGTAATTTTCACGTTACTAGATATTTACGAAACGTTCTGCAAATGTAGCTTTGGAAAAATTTTTGTGACATTTTTTTGTATGAAACAAAATATAATTTTCAAAATTAACATAAAACGGAAAGTTATTTTTAATAAGACACGCATGCCAAGTTTGTATTTTAATGATTACAAATGCATAGACACATCTACGACTATATAATTTCAACAATTTAGTATTCGGTAAATGGACGAGGTTAGGCCTAACCTCGTTAGTTCTAAATAAACCAGCTGTAATGAAAGAATCGTGTTTACAACAATGCATACGGAAATAGGAAAAGAAAATACAAATAGGTAATCCAGAACTAGTTTAGAGAATACTGTTTATAATATTTTTATAGGTTTGAGGACCACAAACTTTACGTTTGGGCAATTCCCATGAGTTCTTTTGGTATAGAGGTCTTATAAATATAAATAAAAGAGTTAAATTAAGTACTGGATTTAATGGCTCATAAAGCTACGAAATACACAAAACAGTAATCAACTATAACTCTCACAACAAAATTAATTACGCACACAATTACTGCTGTGCCACAGAACGTTAATTAACTTAGACAATTAAAGCACAAGAATATTTACCATTAATCAATTTAAAAGACTACAAATCACAATAAAAATTCAGTCATATATCCACTCAACAGTCTCTCTAATAATGACGATGTACAACCTTAACAGTCCTAAGGGAGGATGGCTCACCATGTACAGTGCAGCACCCAGAGTGCACCACTGTCTTCACTCTTGAGGTCTTTGGTTCGACTCCCGTCGCGCACCTCCTTCACCTGTCGACCCGCAGCAGAAGCCCTCTTGTCTCACCCAGTACTGCTCCGAAGGTATGTGCCTGTAGCCTCGCAGTAGACTCTGACGTCACCAAGACGTCTTCATGACATCACCAAGATGTCCTCACCAGCCTCTCTGCATAAGCTTAACACCTCCTCCGAGCAGGACCAATAGCGAACTCTCGAAGCACTTCTCTTGAATCACCAGGTAGACAGTCTCCTAAAGTCACCAGTTACTGCCCTCCTCGACACAAAACCATCAGTGCTGTTCTCCACAACTCACCACCTCTGCAGCACTCCACCACAACACCACAAGTGTTGTTCGTCCTTCCTGCAGCCCGCTGGCGTCACACAGCCTCGACACCAACCACCGCTGCCGTGTTGCCATCCTCAAGACACAACATTTTGCCAGCTCAGTCGCGCCGACAACACCTGAGTGTTGTGTGTCCCTTCTGTAGGGCGCTGATGTTACTCAGCCTCGACACCGGCCACCTCTGCCGTCGTGTTGCCATCCTCTAGTCGCTACACCTCGTCAGCTCCACCGATGTTACATCAGCTTCGGCGCCGTCGTGATTTCGCCCCCAAGGTGCTGGAACCTCATCTGTGCCGCCGCCAGTGTGTCCTCTCGGCCCGTCACTTCTAACGACGTCCATCGCCGCCCCAGTGGCAACGCCGCCTTTAAGGGCGCTGCCCCTCTTCAGACTTCGAACTCCAGACTCACTGGCTCGTCACGACCCCACAAGACCGCACAATACTAGACTCTTCCCGACTCTCTTCCAGACTGACTCATGTTGCGCAGTTCTGAGGCTAAAGGTGCCGTCAAACGGTGATGCAATATGATGATCAGAGGTCTAAAAATAGACACCACCTCACTCGTGACTGTTGATAGTCGAGTGTTCGCACCGGCGTCATCGGGGAAATCCAGTGACGTCTCTCGGGAGATGCGACATAGCTGCGAAAACCCATGACATCACTAATTGACTCACAGGGCTGACCACCCAGCATGATGTAATGTGCCGGCTGCCCGGTCAGCACGCAACAATATGAATGCAATTAGTTTGGCAGAAGTTGCAATGTGTGAAAATGTCAACATTTGTAATGATAATTTTTACATTGTTTCCTATGGACAGTGTTCTTTATATACATATAGAAACATATTTTTAATAAATCTCTTATTTTTTACAACGAAGAACAGTACTATTGCCACCTAGTATTTGTTTATAGACTTTAACTCTTTCAGTGCTGTGATCGACTTTAGTCGACTGATGTATTGTTTGTATTAGGTGCTGTGATCGACAAAAGTCGATTTACACATTTGCCGTTAGTGCTGAAGTCGATTTTGTTCACATTCCGTCTAGTTTCTTTTTTATATTGATCTGCTATCTGTTGGGAGTTCTTTGAACTACTTGCACAACGTCTACGGTC
>PNEQ01034968.1:0-12996 GCA_003012365.1 Medauroidea extradentata | reverse complement strand
TTAGCTAAGTATACTCTCAGCAAAATTAATATCCTTGAGTAGTACAAAATGTATGTGCGAGAACTCGGCTGTTGTCCTGTAGACCATGACCGGTGGGTCCCCTCTGGGCAGGTACAGCAGGGAAGGCAGGCAGGCAGGCTGTAATGCTGTCGAGACACCCCACGCCCCGACCCGACCCGTGCCGTCTTCAGAAGATAATAGCCGTGTTCGAATCCGCTAGAAGACTGCCATTTAGGTACCTAAATCGACCACGTGACCAATTTTAGGGCCTAAAAATTTGGGGATTTAGGGTTGAAATTTACTGAGGTAGAGTAGCACACTAAATCCCCAAATAGGTCCGTAAAGTCGTCTGCTGTTGTTGATTCAAGAGTTATGGTCCCGTATTTCAACCGAAACTAATAATAACCATCTACGACAAGCATTTTATTACTATAGAGCAAAACATCGCGATTGTATTTTTGTGTATAAACAATTATAATACATGTTTATATTAAAAAATAATTTTCCTACCTTGTAATATAGCCTACCTAGTAAAAAATTGCTAGTAACGTTTTTTTTTTAATTATATTTATATTGAAAGGATAGAATAAGTGAAAGATGTCGTTATTTTATAATGTCTGTGTGCGGTAAAGGTATAATTTATATACAACAGAATTTTTTTACAAAAACTAATCTGTTGGAGATAGTTAGTCACCAAAATTTGCTATATCGTAGCAAATTAGTTAGATTGTGGTAAATAAATGTGAGCAAATAGCTAGATTCACCTATTAAACCAAACATTCGTCCCTCGGACGTATCAGTTTGTAAACGTAACGTGTTAAAATTTTACTCTACCTGGGCAAAGAAGTGACTTTTCGTAAACCTGGATACGAGAGAGGTAACAAAACAACATCGAAACTACATCAAATCTCTAGTTTCCGATTCTGCCACATGTAGCGCTAATCTTTGACGTTCGAAACCATACACCCTAAATTCCTAAATCCTAAATCCCCAAATAAGCCATTTCGAACACGCCTAATGACCAAGGAGTGAGGGAGGGTAAGCCAAGCCCATCCCCTCCACAGGCATCTTTTCGGCACTACGCGCTCCAGTCGACCACTCCCCCCAAGATAAACTCCGCCCAGGCTAGACGTATTTTGTGCAGCTTGCGCCGAATTCTCAGTAGCCGCCTTCCTATAAACCACTCTTAATGAATACACGTTAAAAATTCAACTGCGCTGCTTTACTGTAGCGCGAGGTAACTATAATTCACGCTTGAACAGCACGAGTCACAATTTTCCTTCTCAGAATTTCAAAGAAGCGAAAAATAAAATAATCTAATATGGCGACTGATGCAGAGCCTTAATAGCAGCGAATCACGTTAAGACCATGATCCATCATTTATTTCAAACAGTTGCAAATAACGCGAATATTTTTTTTTAACCAAATGCTTTGAAAAAATTTGAGACCGAGTACTGTCATAATTATGATACACAGTTTTGGCAGAGCGTTTTTTAAAATAATGTACCGTTTGCCAGCAAAACATTATTTTGCTTGATTTTAGCTTATTTTGGATATAAAATGTGTGACATTTCAGGGGCAAAATTTTGAAAATCTGTTTGGTGCATTGTAACAGAAAAATTCAGACAAAAACTGTGATATATTAAATCTTGAAAATGTAAATTTACGTTTAAAAAATATATCTCCAAAACAACTACAAAGTTAAAGAGCAAGGCCGGGCGCTGCCAACGAAGCGCTTCAAGTGCATTGTAGCGTGTTCGTATATATGTATTACCGAAACTATTCCACATATGTCCATCGTGCCAATGTACGGAAAGAAAATAATTTGGATAAGGACGGGATTTCACTTTTAAAGACATGCTCGTTAAAAACATTGTTTCCAAGTCCTCCAACGTTACTAAAAACGGCCTTTTTAAACTGCTGTACTTCAGAACGTACTAGTCGGATGTATACAAAACTCTGATAGAATCAGTCGTGCACTGATTTTTTTTTTGCTACAGATGTTCTACCAAAACAAATTGTATGGTCACAACTTAAACGTGTCATTAAGTCCTTAAAAGGAGATGTAAAACAGTTATATTTGTTGAAAATTGTTTTTAACTACGAATGTATCTTAATTTTTCTTCGAAGTAAAAAGAACTGCGTTAAAATTTTTGCTTTGAAAATATTGGGTCACATTGTAGAAACAGTCATTAAATCTATGTTATGGTTTTAATATATTTACTGCCATTTAGAATTTAAAAGTAATATTCGAAAAAATATAGCTTAAAAAAGGACCAATAGCCACAACATGAAACAAAATTGCAGTTATTGGTACTTCACGCATAATGTAAGAATAGGTGTTACTGAAAATTATATTTTGCAGAAAGTAACGTTAAAAAATAATTGAGTACGTGTATCTCTCCCTTCCTGCAAGCCAGGAAGCCCGTGTCCACTGCATCAGAGGCTTTTTACCCTCATGCATGTAATACGCCCATACAGACGAGCAAAGGTTTTGGGGCCCTGAATAATGCTGGAATAACAGCTATATAATAGACGTATCACCAAGTGCGCTAATAACTTGGCAGCCAATCAGTGTCGAGGCAGACGCGCTGACGTCGCAGAAACTTCCAACACTGATCGGCTGACGAGTAATTTGTGTCGGGGTCTGTCACACTATCGTGATTCCAGCATTATATATACATATCGCGTGAGGAGTGAACCCTAAGCAGGGCGCCACGCATCTGAGAGTTCTTGGGTGTCCAGAGTTCCCTAAGGGATGACTTGAAAGGACGAGAGAAACGGAAGTTCCCCGAGAAACCCCTCAAGCCATCGGCGTCGTTCACCATGTTCCCCAGGTGCAAAAATTCGGGGTCGTCCTGGACCCCTATGAGAATCAAACCTGAACCACTCTCTTGCGAAGCGATTGGACTAATCATTTCCCCGCTACGACCCTGGCAAGCAAGGTCATTACAAACGGAACTAGTGGGTAAGGAAGCAGCCCATGGCCTGAAGTATGGAGCCATCCTAATGTTTTCCCAAGGTCATTCGAAATGAGGATTGCTTGGTCAGGAATCAAACTTGGTTCCTCTATTGTCCTCATCTCGGTCCGTTCACTGTCGCTGATATATGGCAATGACTATACCAGTTGTCTTGATTATGAAATTCATATTTGTAGCTTACGAAGACGACGTTCATCTGGTAACTCTGCAGGCACAGTGCTCTGTGCTTCGTTGTAGTTCAGTGTTTTCTGGCTGCCAACGTGACTCTTCTTCTTCCGCACGCGTATTAAAGTGACATGTGATTTCACGAATTGCATGCATAGGATATAGTCTATGAATTTCTACACACTATCTGTCAAGTTGCATTTGTTCGTGGGTTATATATAGAGAGGTGCATTCAAGGACCGTGTCATGTCCATGTAATAGCTATATGCCATAAATGTGTACTGGTCTTAATTCGGGACGAAAAAGAATGTTGCTAACCGCAAATCCCATTGGTAAGGTCTTGTTCTTCAAATGAAAGCTCTTTGTTGCTTACTCGTGGGGTAGTTTCAGAAACCAAATCCATCGTGGTATTTTCATGTTTCAATCGAGAAACGATATTTAGCAGCATAGCAAACCTCGACAACCATTTGGCAATATACGATAAACCACAAAGAAGTCTGCCAGAAAAATTGTTAGGTAAATGCGCTCTTTATTGGAATATACTTTTTTTTCTGTTCTGGGTACTGATATGTTAGGAACTATCTTGAATATTTTGAAAATATTGCCTTAAATGGAAAACAATTTCACACGTGGTGTTTGGCGGTTGTTATTTTTATGCCTCGTGAACATTCTTTAATAGCTTGTTTCGACTGTGAAATTAGGAATATTAGGTTGATGGATGTGTTACTGTCGGTATCAGTACCATACAATGATGTTAGTTTTCAGTAATGTTCTATTTATGGCTTAAGTGGTCTCCTCTTAGATTTCCTATTAAATGTTTTCACCGGTTTTTTAAAGTCTAATCTCGTTTTAAATAGCACTAATCTTTATCCATATTTGGAATTATTAATGTTTGAGAATGGGGAACGCGTGTGCAGTATATTGCAGTGGTGGTAATATATACCAGCAGGAAGGTAGGAAGGTAATTTGCTGTCTGGCGTAATTTCGTTTTTCAAATGCGAACTAACTCTTGCGTTGATTTTGAACAAGCAAGATAGCCGTATTAACGTATATTTACTTCACAATACTTCAACAAGTTTGACGTTTATTTAAATTCGCAGCCATTTTGTAAGTAAACCTAGAAATACATAAACATATGAATTCGGTAGTTGAGGAAATAAACGCACGCATTTTGAGAATGTCTTACAATCTATATGGTGCTGCCTACTACTGTACGTAATCTTCACAAATATAGATGAAAATAATCATAAATACGAGGTAGGCAGTCTGTGAATACTTTTTAGTGCAGCCGGGTTTCTACACGTACTTGAAAAATAATTAATTAAAACGTGCCAATTAAACCTTGGGGCTGTTATTGATAAAGTAGCATGGCCCTAATCTTGCCAGCCTAAACAAAATGTGAATTTATGAATCGATTATTTAATAGTTTAGATAAAATGTCTACCAAGCAGTGGTTGTCTTTGTAAAATCAATTTATATTTAAGGTCCCGTGTATTTATGTGAAATCCAGTTTACACCGACAAAACAACAACAACAGTGTTTATTAGAAAATCTTGTCTACAAAAATTTTCATCAACAAATTGCAAGCAATGGTACACGATTTTATAGCATTGTTGAAAGCGATGTGCTGTACAAGTAGCTGAAAACACCAACGTATGTAATACAAATAATGAACGGGCGCTGATAAGTGCTTAGCAGTTTTCCAAAAAATATCGGTAACAAATTTGTAAATTTCAGCAAAGTTTATAATCTAAAACCAGGCTAGTAGACGCAAAAGTGAACCCGTCGGTAGTGAGTATATTGAACAACCGTGGCGCACCTCAACAGCAGTTTGGGGTGTACCGTAGTAGGAAGTGCTGGGCTGGCGTGTCGTGTTGTCCAGTCTGTGCTTCCGCTGCACTGTTCATCCTGGCGGGAGATACTGCCAGCCAGCGTGTTAGAAGCTGGTCCCGTTACACTACACTGGTGTGTCTGGTCGCGCCGCGGTGTGGTTGTTGAAAGAGAAGATTGGTGCGGGGCGGGAGGCTGCCGCCGGTGTGGCAACGTCGCCGATCCAGTCCGCGCGGCGTTGCCAAGCCGTCTTCGGCCACGGATGGTTCACTCGCACGGCTGCCAGCTGCGCGTCCACACGGCAGCAAGCCAGACGCGTCGTTCGGGACTTTGCTTTGATTCTCTCGGGTCCCCCGCAGCTCGGATAAGGAAAAAGAAACATTACCTGAAGTTAGGAAGACAACTAAATGTATTATGGACGGGTTTGGCTGGTATAATTTTCGGTATTAGTTATGGTGGAGTCGGTAAAGGGGCTGTAAATGATAAAGCAATTACGACTAAATAAATACTGTACTGAAATTAGATCGTTAGAGCTTTTCATTTTCACACGAAGTAACTAATCATTACTATTAAGAAAGTTTTCAAATCGTAAATAACTCGGGATTTATAGCCACCTTACCTACACCAGCGCACCCAGTAGCACAAATTGTACCTTTCCAAACTAATGACCTTTACTTTACTAAAATGCAGTTCACCTTACCCGAAGTCTGGGCTATAATGTCCTACAATTTATGCTGTTAAAAATACTCGAATACTGCGGGAATATGTTAAGTTATTTTTGAGTATACGACTCTACTTATTACTGCGCAGCTTTTCTGTAATGAAGTTACATTTTAAGTTTATAGGATGTGGTTCATATCCATATTTTAACAAGTTCACTCGTAAACAGTAGGCACATTGTTACATTCATTAAATCTGTCCAGAAAACAGTACGTGCCCAAATAAATAAAATGACTACCTTCACTAAAGAGTTATTTATTGAGTTTGATGTGGTTACCTAAGTCTGAAAATACGTAGAACCCACATAGTCGCCATAAATAAGGTTCTTAGTTTAATTGCACTGAGTTTCATCTCTGTTGTAAGCTCGTTGGCTTCCCCCGCTGTTCCCCTGCCTTTCTCGCATTCTTGCCTAGTGTAGGTAATTCGCGATAAAGTTAGCACTTTTCGAAAACCATATTTTCTATAATAATACAAGGTGGCCATCCACCTGAAAAAACCTTGAATTATCAGGGGACTATTGGCCACCTGGAACTTTCAGGGAATTTACTTGCCTCGATAATTTTGAACTTTCACAAAAGTTACAGCAAGGAAAACAATGGATTTTTGAGAGCATTGTAACTGTTTGGTTTAAAAAAATTACCGTCAAATGGAAGCGATTGTACTCCTGTGTCAAGTTTGTTATTATTTCTGCTTAATATTTTGTCAAGGTCATTGGCAGTAGTGTCAGAAAGGACTTGAAATATTTACTTTTATTAGAAAACGTGTTGAATGAAATGTCAAAATGTTTTGTTCGTACATGTGCATATTAGGGAAATGTTAAGTTCTATGTGAAAGAAATCAGGGAAATTTTCTTTGTGTTGCAATGAGTGGCCTCCCTATTGTAATGAATAATTAGGCGAATAATACAAATCTGCAAAAAATAAAATAAGTAGGTAAGGTAAGTAGGCTTTTTACGTCTCGTCCACAAATTTGCTTTCCGTCATGATACATCGGACAGCGCTGGCGATGAAACACAGTAGTCGCCCATCGCTTTTGCATTTTTGTGGCTAGGGTTCTGTTTCCAGCGCTGCCTCGCTGTATTTCGCAACCGTTGGCGCCGGGAAGTGCGGACTCAGCTAACACTGGCGCTGCTGACATCTCACTTGGATTGGAAGAAATGTCGTGCAGTCATTGCTGACGTTCAGCGTGCTCTGCTGCATTGCGACACGGTTCTTGAAATGTCCTGTTTCAGTCGGTCGCTGGCAGGCTTTGTTCCCAATTCCCGTTACACGGGGTCTATTTCTGCCCTAGGAATTTGTGAACAAGGCGCCTTATTGGATGAATCAGTTTTCGAGTGGCTAACTTAATGTGTCGAAGTCAGATTTAAGACCATGATCTAAAGTTTCGACAGTTATTTTACGCTTGCAGATAACAAAAATCTGTCTAGCAGTTTTGTTTGAAATTGTTTTTTGCCGCGATAACAATTTTTTTTTTCAAAGCAAGAAATAATACGGTTTCGACTAAATAGTCAGCCAGAATTTTGTTAAAAATTACATAATTAGCTAAAACCGTAGTATTTACTGCCTTGAAAAAATCTGCCAACATAGAGAAGACGATTTTAAACAATCATGCTAGACAGATTTTTGCTATGTGCTCTCGTTTAGAAGTAAATAAATTAATTTCGCTAAAAAGAAGAAACTAGAGATAATGGCCTTAAACATTTTCCGAGGTGTTCCGACAATTTAGTAGTCCATGTCCTTCAATTGGTGTTTTTTTTTTTTTACCTCATACCATGTTTAAGGTGCTCTGTGTGCTAGGCACAAAATGGATTGAGTGCTGAAGGTGCCTCTGACCGTCGCAAGCCGCTCAACTGGCGTGTAGTTTTACTATTATTATTCCTATGACTTCAAGGACGGACAGTTATTTTCATTTGTAGAAAGTATGATCCCAGTCTAACGCATGCTTTATTTCACTGTTATCATATCGTGATGATATTTTCTCAGATACGGCTGTCTGGAAGCCATTGAGAGGCCCCAGAACAATGTTTGTACTCTGTTATAGGTCGTTCGGAATAAAGTGAGCACTAAAGATTTAACCTTTGAAAAAAAGTCACTAGCTGTTACTGCATATGATTCAACGTTAACAATAGTTACCTTACTGCTTGTATAGTTGGCAGCGTATTGCAGTAAGTAGTTCGTGTATTTTCCTATTTAAATACAGCAATAAAGAAATAAAATGAACTAAATTTGACATAACTATGTTTCACATAATTAATAAACGTTTTATGTCAAACTATATAGGTTCCTATCGACTGCACAATTTAACTTAAACGCGCAAGCATTAAGAGACGTGTCCAGATAGGTTAGACATTTCCCGTCATTGAGACACTGCTTGCGGAAAGATACGAATTTGCTGCAAAGAGAAATTTAACAGGGCTTTTTTGAGTGCTCACTTTATTCCGAACCGCCTATAGAAAAAATTACCGTGAAATTACGGAAAACTACAGGCAAACAGTTATCCAGAAATCTTCTTAAAATAACGGACCCTCAGTTTTGCTCGATAACGTAATCCTCCGTATAATTACTGTCAATCAGTTTCCTCAGCAAAAAATTAATTTTTTTAAATTACTGGCACTCTATTTTCCAGAAATACTAAATACTCTTTATCTGCTTTGTTTTCTCGAGATCTTGACGTACCGTTTAGCAACCTGGAAAAACTCTCGTTTTTGCCGGGATTCGAACCCATAACCTTATAACTTCCAGGCAGATACTTTAACCATTGTACCACGGGGACAAGGTAGTCACCAAGCGAGTTTCCATGCAGTGGTGAGAGACCAACTTTATAAAAGTCAACTTTTGTTTTTGACATCCTGATTTTACAGAACTTTATTAGTATCATTACGAGAAAAATATTTTAATGTTAAGAAATAAATAACTTTAAATATGCATACCCGCTGGCGATAAACGCAGAGAAGAGGTGTAATTTTTTTTTCAGCTATGATAAGTTACATGTTGTGACATGTGGATGTCCACTGCAGGATAGGTGAAGCGAGGAGAATAGATGTGTGTGGCCTCCTCGGAACACTTCAGTCACTTACTGGGCTCTTCGGTCCTTTGTCCATGCGTGATACGAGTCCTGGGCTAACTTATTGCTCGTCGCTCCGCTTATTTTCGCGGCAAAGTGTGGACATCCAGAAAGCAGCGCTTCGCTTCTATTATCTTAGCTTGTCTTTTCTTCGTTTCGCACCAGTGTGCATACACATTAACTCTAGGAGTCATAGTGATCAATAATATCAGCATTTTTTTAAGGAACACTATAAAATATGCTTTAAAATTGTTGAAACATTTTCCCATGAATTTATGGGAACATCCGTAAACTGGCAATACGGACGAATTTCCGTAAACAAAAAAAAAAAAAATACAGACGCCACTTCCGTATAATTACAGTACTTTCTGTAAATATTTCCTTGAATTTACGAAAATGTATTACAGTGTAACAAGCTCGCTGAATTAAGACTTACTAGCGACGTAGTTTGTGTTTGAGACACGTAAACTAGGGAGTACCAGATATAACAATCCGTGAAACCCCTCATCACCCTAATTAGCGGAGTAGCCTACTAACTAGCGTGCAATGTTTTCGTAGTAAGTGTTTTTCAACGGGGCGTCAAGCGATTACACATTTATTTTAGGATATTTGTGGAAAGTATGTGGTAAAGTCCAAAGCAGATTTTTTTATTTGGTTTTACGGTTACAATTTATATTTTCTCAGCTACAGCACCGTGAAAAAGTCATTTTTACTAATTTTTTGAAGAACTTGGTAGTTATATATTTTAATTATGGGATGGCATTTTGAAAACCATAGGGACACAGTATGAAATGTTTTCTTTTCGTAGATAATCGGATTGGAAACAGTTGTAACCGTTACACAAGAAAAAAGACTTTCCGTACAACGCAACAGCATGGCCCACGCATCAGTTCCACTGACTCTTTTAAAATTAATTTTTACTTGCTGAACAAGTCAAATTTATGTGTGGTGTAAAAGTTACCAGTGAATAAAACGTATTAATCTAGACTTATTTTCTACTAGCCGTAAACATTATTTATTTGTAATAATAATTTACTTGTTGAGATACTACTGCTTGGAATTTATTTATTTTTTTGTTGATCATAAGTTTTCCGCCTGCGCTAATGTTCGTTGTGTTTGTGTGCAGGAGGCAAAAAAACAGGAAATGTGTTTCATCTAATTTAATTTGACATTTCGTACACATTACCGCATTTACTACGTTTCATGCTTTCCATGGGCTGTTACATAGAAATGTAAGGCTAATCAACTTTAAATTGCGTTATGGGTGTTTGAATGAAAATATTTTCGCACGAATAACTTAATTTTTTTAATGATGTAAATATTAATGTCTAGTTATATGATTGAGAATTAATTCCACCTGAACTTACGACTACGAACCAACTACTTACTTTAGTTTCATTTTCGCAAGATATACGCACAATGCATTAGATATAGTCTGTCTCATGTAAATTGTCCGTATTTTGACATTTCTCTTCTGAGAACTGTGTCTGGCTGTTCCATTGTTTGGCACTTTAAACCTACCTGGCTTCCTGGAAAAGCACTGTCTCCACAATCCTGTGTACAGACACTTCTTAGAAGTGAACTGTCAACATACGGAATACTTACATGAGACAGGCTATACGAACGGTGTTTTCCTAAGTCCTACACGATTCCAAGCTTCGCACGTTCCTGCACAGATCACAACTCATTGTTTATATCGTGCAAAACGCGCATTATTTGGCGGGCTTCCATTATTTAAAGGGTTCTAAATACCAAAGTTCACGGCCATTAGCTTCGGAGTTTTCTGATGCTGTGCGTGGAGTGTCATGATTTGTAGACTTTGTTTAAAAAAACGCCAGTTAGTTACCGTCGCCACATTATGTCATCAGTTGGCAACGTGACCTATTCAACTTACAATTATAATTAAAACTTACATGTTTTAGTAAAACAATTAGTAATCGCCTATGAGTACTGTACATGTTTTCTATGGTACTTTGGAGAAGGGTAGGAATCGGCCAGGGCCTGTTTAAGGAACCGTCTCAACGCTCAACTGGAGTGATTTCGGAAAACCTTGTAAAACCGAATTCAGGATGGCCGGAGTCGGGACTCAAACCCAGGTCCACCCACACGCAAGACGAGTGTTTTACCCACACACGTCGACTGCTATCTGTGCTCGATTGTAGCGTCAGTAGTTTTTTAATGTTTTGGCTAATTCGTAACAGTTTCCGCTCTGTTTGTGTCGTGTTGCTTCCTTTAAATTTAACATAAATTTTAACACATTACAAATTTTTTTATAAACGTGCTTACTACATGTGATCTTGGCTTCACCCTCCCCCCCTCCTCCTACCCCAATAATTACATTTTTCTTGTTTTGTTTTCTGGGACATCATAGTGCTGCAATCGTGTATTCAAAGATATTATTCGAAATTCAAATCATCGAGGAAAGAAGTGGGAAGTAATTATTTTGTTTTGTAAAGAGAGAAACTGAGATTTTGGAGCTTGTGGATTCGGTTCTATTCTATTGTAATGTTGAATACAGTACTACATGCTTATACAAAATGTTTTAAATTTTATTCTGCAGTTATTTTTTGGACATACAATTACCACACAAACGCTTGCGTTTAATGAAATATTTGTTAAATGTATGAAGTATATAATCTTATTTTGATTTGCGGTAATTTTAAAACACTAATTTTAATTCAGGTTGTTACGTGTAGCAAGATCCTCGCCCTGGATGATAGTATGAGGCGACGACAGTGCAATTAGGCCAGTAGTTGCACAAGACAAGGGTCTCGGCGATTCTTCCTACCTGCACTATGTGCAGCAATATACGACAGTGTATAAAAAGGGGGGCGGGGGGAATCGGGGTCTGTCATCTATGATCTGCGGACGAGCTGGGGGCTCGGGAGAAGTCGATCTTCTGATACGGCCGCGAATGCACCTGACGACCCGGGGTACGAGTCCCGGTGCCGACCTCCTGCGACTCAGGGAAATGCCCGTCGTCGAGGGACTTCTCTTCCTCTACCTTCAACTGTAGTACGAGCTGCGAGTCTCCCTTCGATCCTTTACCTCTCATGTCTCATTGTAACCTAATTCTGCCTCCCCCATTTATTCAGTATTAACTGTCATTTCCTTGTGTATCCTTTAACTTGTTTCCTTCTCTGGTGTATTTGTCATACCCTTTCCTGCTAAAATCACAAAGCGGTTAGCTAATCTGTGATTTATCGATTCATGTCACATGACCAAATTGGCCCAGCTATCTATATCGAAGTACTCTTTGGAAACTCCAAATATGTTTTCATTCATGAAGTACTTGTTACCGATCTCGTGCAAGTGATGCGTAAGATTACTGGAAGTATACGGTGACTTGAAGGCGCCGTCTACCACGCACTACAAATGCCTTTGAGTGGTTATTGTGCCAATGTACGAAAAGGAAACATATTTCACAATGACGGAGTATCGTTGTTAAGGCACCATGCGAATTAAAAACAATGTTTTTAATCCCACCAACATAGCAAAAATGACTTTTTCAGACTTCCGTACTTCAAAAATGCACTAATCAGATGTGTGTGAATCTCGCATAGAAAAGTGCACTAAAATTTTTTGCGGACTTTTACCAACAAAATTATATGGACACCACTGGATGCCCCATAGTAAAATTGTATCAGTGGGAATCTTGCACGCTAGTTCAGCCCTTAGCTCGTTGCGGTAATGCGACATTCGATGCGCGCTTCAAGGTCGTTCTATTAGCTTCGTCCCTTATAAGCCTCTAACGCGTAGGTAGACTGAGCATTGTTTAAACAACGGAAATTTAACGTTTGCCGGTGAAGTGACGTCGGTGTTCGAACTCTGTAGCCCATGTGGCGAGCAGCAGTGCCGGACACACATGGTGCCTGTGGAAGAGAATGGAGATGGGGAAGTCACAATCTTGTTGTTTTTCTGTGCGTCAACGGATCGCAGTGGGTTATTTGATGCCAAAATAAATCCCTCGTCCAAGTAAATGAATAGTTAATGAATTGTGTTATTTACGTCTATTAATATATTTAAGAAGTATTATTCAGCTGTTAGTCTGCTCAGCGTCTATAACTTTCAAAGGCTTACTGCACTAAATCGTGACGCACGAAACGGCGGCTTCAACCACGTCGCAGGATACCGCGTTCTTTATGTCCTTACCCCAGTAGTGGCCAGACAAACGTGTTGAGCGCCACGACGGGCGCGCGCCTAGGTGAAGAAACTGGTTGGGGTAGTTGTTTTCTGA
>PNEQ01034967.1:0-12993 GCA_003012365.1 Medauroidea extradentata | reverse complement strand
TCTGGTAAGGTGTTCTTCAAATGTTTTACCTGTGACCACGATATCATCTAAGTAAACTTGGCAAATATCTAGAGGTAGGATCTTTTCCATTAGTCGTTCGAAGGTAGCAGGGGCATTGCATAGCCCAAACGGCATGACTTTGAACTGCCAAGTTCCTTTTCCTTGCACAGAGAAGGCTGTCTTCTCCCTGTCATCTTGTCAGGTAGCCGCCTGCCGCCTCACAGTAGACTTCGATGTCTGCAAGATGTCTTCACCAGTCTCTCTCCACAGGCGTAGCACCTTCCTCTAGCACTTCCAATAGCGAACTCTCTCAAATGTGCCGATTCTGTGCTTTTATACTAGCCCAGACAGTCGGTTATTCCCCGCATTACAGGGGTCTAAAAATAGATATTTCATCATGTTTCGGATGTGCTTGTAGTCACGTCGGCCGCCCTCGAAGGGTTAAGACGCAGTTGGGACAGGTATCTATGACGTAGTTTTGGGCGGGTTTCCCACTATGAGCCACCCGGGCTTTGAGTCATCGGCCAGCCCTCAAGGTGTTACGAAACAGCCGCCGACTACTGGCCTCCAGGAACATGGCACAGAACAATATGTTTGCTTGTTTTTAATTATATAATAGTAATAATGATAATAATTCTCTCTGCCGTCAACGAAAGTATCAGAATATTTTGAATCTATAACAATAAAACAACACACAAGGGTATTTACTTAAAAATGCTCTGGTAAGAAACAAAAAAGTATATTGCTATTATATTGGTGCTGTGTACGTAATTACACCTAGCCAACCACAGACAGTGTGTGTTTAAGCCTCACTGATCTGAGCCAGCAGTCAGCCACTCAACACAAATGATGAGGGCTGGAATTTTGCAATTCCCCCAGAAAAAATTATTTGTATGATAGCTAAAACAAGTTCTATGGTTGTGTTGATATCGTCACACTAATATAATAATATAATGGCAAATATTTTGTTTACCCTATCAAGATAGTTATACCTAAGTCAGAATATACAGAAATTAATTTTACACATAAACATGTTTTAATAACGATGCTGTCGTACACAGAAATAGGCATTTAAACACAGCATGAAAAACTATTGATGTTTAGTTTCTCCAGTTAATACAGTAATGTACATGTGCTCACTGAAACAAAATTTTGTCTTTGAAAAGTTACCAACTGTATTACACGTACATTGAAATTTTAGATGCAAAAACTGCATACAATAGCATCATTTTGCTCTTTGAGTTGCATCTGGAAACTTCGTCATGGTAATAAAAATAGCTATTTTTAAAAAAATTTTAGCAGCTGAGAATCAATGACCACTGTTTCGATACTTTTTTTTCCAGGCGTGTTACCAATTTCATTTGGAAAAGATACGGAAGGGGGGGGGGTGCAATTGAAAAACCTCAAGCATATATTTGGAACATTAAAACAAATAATGTATTATCTTTGGACTCCTAGCTGTCATAAGTTTTGTTTATTCAAACTGTGGAATGTGTACGATTTTATGTTGAATAAAACCTTCATTTAGGTAAAACTCTCATCAATTTATTCAACATAAAAAAAATAAAATAATTCTGTTCACTTGATGATAATGGATCGCTTACTACGGCCAGAAAAATGGGATATTAATCCTGAATCATTTACTGCTTTTCAGTAGTATGGTGAATCTATTACAGGTTATCTGGAAGCTCTAAAGCAACTCAGTAAAGAACGCAATTTTAAAGCTGTCACTGCTGAGTTAAATAAAAACGACTGTGTACGTGATGCTTTCATTGCTGGTTTACGGGATCCACACATCCGACAGCGTCTCCTCGAAAACACAAATCCGTCTCTGGAAGATGCCTTTGGTTCGGCTCGATCTTTAGAATCTGTCAACTATCTTTCTGAAACAAATAAATCGCTGGCTAACGAGAACTCTCATCAAAAACTGTCCCTAAATTTAGAACAAAAGGAGGCTTTATCAGCTTCCAAAGCGAGATATTATTTTTGTGGCTTCAGTAAGCATATCAGAAGTATATGCCCTGCGAAGAATGTTATTTGCAGAGGATGTGGCAAGAAAGGTCACTACGAGAAAGTCTGTCACAAATGACTACCAAAAACTGCTAAAACAATTTCTTGTATTCAAAATCTATCTTATTCTTGTATTGCTAGTGTATCCTGTGGTCTTTCGAAGGCTGTAGTGCCAGTTATTATTGATGAAACTACTGTCTCTGCTCTTATTGATACCGGCAGCACCTCTAGCTTTATAAGCGAGAAACTTGTTAAACACCTTCAACTTCCTGTCAATAGTCGTAAAATAATGGAGACATCTATGGCTTCCAGCAGTTTAAAATCTTATTCTCTAGGTGAATGTTCAGTTACCTTATCTGTAGAAGGACATGTGTATAACCCTGCTGTCTTTAAGTATTTTAACTGAACTATGCGCTGATGTTATCGGACAAGCTATTTTAAAGCTACACTCTTCTGTAAACATTCAGTTTAGTGGTTCTCAAAGACACTCTCAATATATATGCATTAGCTGCTGCTTTTATTGAACGTGTATCTCTTTTTCGCAATATCATGCCAGATGTTAAAACCAATAGCTATTAAATCTCGATGGCACACTGAATCGGACAAGAAATTTATAGAAATAGAAGTAGAAAAGTTGCTAAGAGAAAATATAATAGAAGAAAGTTTTTCGCCATGGAGAGCACAAGCTTTAGTTGTTGAAAGCGAAAATCACAAAAAACTAAGGGTTGTGGACTACTCTCAAACCATAAACCGGTTCACATATCTCGATGCGTATCCATTGCCAAGGATTGATGATGTGGTGAATGAAGTAGCTAAAAATGAAGTTTTCAGTTTAATGGACCTGAGGAGTGCTTACCATCAAATACCTATACAAGAAGAAGATAAATTGTTTACGTCATTTGAGGTTAGTGGTAAACTGTATCAATTCAAACGAATACCTTTCGGAGTAACTAACGGTGTGGCTGCTTTTCAAAGAGCTATTGATAAGATTATCTCTGATGAAAATCTAACTGGATTAGCAGCGTACTTGGATGATATTACGGTTAGTGGTAAGAATTGAGAAGAGCATGACTCTAATCTGAAGAGATTTATGGACACAGTTTCAAAATACGGACTAACTATAAATAAAGAAAAATCTTGCTTCTCAACACGTTCCATCAACTTTCTCGGGTATATTGTGAGCAATGGTTCTATAAGTACAGACCCAGAACGCCTACGGCCACTCCAAGAACTACCTCTGCCAACGAATGTAAGTTCCTTGAGAAGAGCTCTTGGTATGTTTTCTCACTATTCACATCATATTCCCAACTTTTCAAAGAAAATTCAAGCTCTACCTCAGACTAAATTTCCTCTTGAACCTGAAGCGGAAGATATTTTCAATCAACTGAAGGATGACCCCGAAGAAGTATTCACAGTAGAAACAGATGCCTCTGAACGAGCTATAGCTGCAACAATCTCTCAGAGTGGTCGACCTGTTGCCTTCTTCTCTCGGACACTCTCTAAATCTGAACAGCATCATTCTGCTGAGGAAAAGGAAGCCTATGCGATTGTAGAATCTATACGCAAATTGAGACACTATCTACTGGGTCGAAATTTCCGGTTGATAACAGATCAGATATCTGTGTCCTTTATGTTTGATACTAAAATATCTGGTAAAGTAAAGAACGAAACAATTTTAAGGTGGAGATTAGAGTTGTCTTGCTATACTTATGAAATAATCTACAGACCAGGCAGAGATAATTAGGCTGCTGATGCTTTCTCCCGCCAGTGTTCTGCTATGTCTGACACTTCTTTGAGGAAACTTAACAATCTCCATCAAATCCAATGTCATCCTGGAGAAACGAGGATTTATCACTGGGTACGAAATAAAAATTTTCCGTACTCTTTAGATGAAATTAGAAGAGTGGTTTCTTCATGTAAAGTATGTAATGAAATCAAGCCTCGATTTTTTAAACGTCAAGCACACCTTATTAAAGCAACTCAGCCATTTTAAGCTTAAATACTGATTTTAAAGGACCTCTAAATTCTGTTTCTAAGAACAAATACTTACGTATTGTTGTAGACGAATTTTCTCGTTTTCCTTTTGCTTTTTCTTGTTGTGATCTTTCTTCTGCTTCTGTCATAACTAAACTTCAGGAATTATTTTCTCTATTTGGAACTCCTGCATACAATCATTCTGACAGAGGTACATCATTCATGTCTCAAGAGCTTAAGAATTATCTTAACTCTGTCGGTCTTGCTACAAGTAGATCCACTCCATACAATCCACAAGGTAATGGGCAAGCAGAAAGATACGTTGGCACTGTTTGGAAAACGATTGAACTAGCATTGAAGACTAAAAACCTAGACTCTCGTCGTTGGGAGTTAGTATCAGTGGATGCTTTGCTTGCTATACACTCTCTTCTTTGCACTAGTACAAATGAGACTCCACACGAGAGAATGTTCAAGTATGTAAGGAGGTCTAACAATGGCACATCTACTCCAAATTGGCTGCTGACACCATGTCAGACACTCTAAGTATGAACCCCTTGTAGATAAGGTCATCTTATTGGAAGGCAATTCTGAATATGCCCACATCAGACTTCCAAATGGTCGTGAAACTACTGTCTCGAAAAGACATTTGGCACCTATCGGAAATGACTGATTTGAAGAGCCCAACAATATTACCCAGCGAAACTTTCCTGATCATTCAGTTCCAGCTCAAAATGGAGAGGTAAAACAGTTGGATGAAAATATTTCACCTGACGCATCTCAATCCTAAGATGATAACAGTGATCATATTATAAATGAAACAGAAACTGCCTTTCCGAATTCTCAGACTGTTAATCCTCAAACTGATATTCCTGCTCTGCATCGTAATGAACGAGTTCGTCGAAGATTATAAGACCTAGGTGGGGCGAATGTAATAATAATGTATTCTCTTTGGACTCTAGCTGTTGTATATTTTGTTTATTCAAACCACGGCCGTGGAAGAACAGGTCTGGATATTTGACCCCCTTGTTGTTTGGCTGTAGTTCACCAAGTTACCGAGAATATTGTCTTTTATTGGCGCTGATGTTACGGCGGTCTGACTAAACTCCGCCCATTTCCTTTCCGCTAAGATAAACAATTTATCAAAACATATATTTTATCAATTTATGAAATACTTTCTTCGCTCACAAATTTAAGAAAAGGCTCTAGCAATCTTTATATACTTTATAAATTTAACAATGGAAAAAAGTGGACGGAGTTTGAATCCGACCGCCCGGAAAACAACGCCAAAGAGGACGACATTCTCGGTAACTTGACGAACTACAGTCAAACAACAAGGGGGTCAGGAAAAATACATTGTTAGATAGGCGAGCGTCCAGACCTGTTCTTCTACGACCGTGATTCAAACTGTGGAAGGTGTAGGATTTTATGTTGAATAAAACTTTCATTTAGGTAAAACTCTCATCAATACTTTAACAATTAACTTCAGAATAAGTGTTTTAAATTAAAAATCAACATAAAATACGTCGAACACATATTGCCAATGCACGATTACCGACATTATTTTAATGTTCCAAATTTTTTTCTATTAATGACATTCACCTTTTTTTGTCGTTTTGTTTTCGTAGTAATGTTTATAAATTAGTCATGATAGATGGAACTCTTGATAAATAATCACAAAGTCTTAACTACTAATTACACAATTTGTTTTTTGCAACATAAGAAAAGTTTACCAGTTATGTGATTTCAATAAATAATGGTATCATTTTCAAGTCTAAATTGCATTTTCTGAATCAATGCAAGGAAATGACACACTTATTTTTTGCAGTGTACACACATATACATATACACACACACATATGTATATGTATGTATATGTACTATATATATATATACATACATACATACATACATTCATTTCAGGGGTGGATCCAACTCTGGGTCGTAGGTAAAGCCTTGAAAAGGGGAAATATTCGTCTCAAGCAAAAAATGTGGAGCCTGGGGAGGACCCCCTGGAAAAATTTGGATTTTAGGTTGCAAAACGGTGTTGTTTCAGGAGTTTACGAAGAACTAAAATGGAATATACCGCTTTACGAAATGTATTATTCTTAAGAATACAAAATGTTTTAGAAGTGAAAACCTTTATGCTGCTGTAAAATAATTACACACATTCTTAATCTTCTGCTTTCAGGGTTCTCTATAATTGTGTTAGTACTTGGAACACATAATTTTAATGAATGACAAACTAAATAGCATCAAAAATGTTCGAATCCCAAACTAGAATGTTAAACTAAATTATGAAAACATTAAATGTATTATATATTTTATAAATTACTATTATATATACTATTGCAACACAATTTGTGTAACCACGATAGTGTTGTAAATGTTGTGCTGTCTTACAAAAAGTGTAAGGTAATATTTTTCAGTATTTTACTTGGCATTTATTCGGTTTAATTTTTGGCCTACTTTTCACAGAATAAAGTAGGCTTATGAAATTACCTTGCTGTAAGTGTGTGTGAGAGCACGCGCATGTGTGTCCGTGTCACTGAAAAACTTTTGGACGAGTGGACCGAATTTCATCAAACTTTGTACACATATAGTAAGTACTTAAAAATCTGACTTGACTTTTAATATATTTAGTTTACACCCTGTTCATATTTTCAAAGTGGCGGCTATTTTAACATTTTTTGACCAAGCTAAATATCTAAGGAACCCTATTATACAATTTCATCAAACTTGATACACGTAAAGAACCTATTAAGCTGAATTGACATTTATGCATTTCGTTCACGCAATATACACAGTTTCAAAATGGCGGCATTAAAAAAAATTTGCATAGTACGACATACCTGAGGAAATATTTTTTTATAATTTAATAAAACTTAGTACACATATACCACAGCTGACATAACTTCTGTGTATATCAATCATATACTATGAACATGTTTTCAAAATGGCGGCCATTATCATATTGTTAGCATACTATTACATATATTAGAAAATATTTGTCAGTTATTCACCAAGCTTGGTACACATATACTAGAGACAAAGTTGACTTAACTTTCGAGTATTTCGTACAGCCTGTGTTTATATTTTCAAAATGGCGGCCATTTTATATTGTTAGCATAGTTATTACATATTTTAATAAATATTTTTTTAGAATTTCACCAAACTTGTAACACATATACAGTACGCGCCATGTAAGTTGGTAGGTAACGAGCTGGAATGTGTTGCATAAAACATTACTACAGTTTTAAATTCGAATGACTAATTTACATAGGTCGATTTAATTCCGATATTTATAGGCTACTAGATGTTTTTACAGTGGCCTGCTGCTTGAATTCCTTGGATGTGCCCTTCACTCAGTACCTAGCTGCCACTCGCCATCTAAGCTGACTTAATGTATTTCGACTTGAATTTTGTGTATTTCGTTCAGGCTGCATATTTTCAAAATGGTGGCCATCTTTATATTTTTGCATAATATTACATATCTCAGGAAATGTTTTTAAGACTTAAATTAAATTTAGTACACATATACTACACACAAAACTGACTTTAATTTTGTGTATTTTAATCATACTATTTTCATGTTTTCAGAATGATGGACATTTGTATAATGTACAGTACATACCTTAGGAAATATTTTTCAGAATATCGTCGTTAAGTGGTACACACATACTGCATAGAAAGTTGACATGATTTTTATTTATTTTGTTCATTCTGTGTTCATAGTTTCATAATGGCAGTTATTTTTATATTTTTAGTATAATATGACATCTGATGAACTATTTTCAGGAATTTCATAAACTTGGTACACGAATACTACATACAACGCGGACTTGACTTTTGTTTACTTCGTTTATCATGTATTCATGTTTTCATATTGGCGACAATATATTTTTGGCATAATATGGCATATTTGGGAAATTTGCCTAAGTTCATTAATCTTGATTTACTTATACTACTTAGTTGACTTGATTTTTTGTGTATTTCGTTCATCGTATGTTTATATGTTTAAAATGGCGGCCATTTTTATATTTTTAGCTTAATATGTCATACCTAGGAAATATTATTCTTAATTTCATAAAATTTAGTATACATACACAAATTGGTAAGCTGACCTGAATTTTGTATATTTTATTTGTCTTGTGTTTATATTATTATAAATGTAACCATTTTTAGTTTGACGTAACTGAGAAAATTTTTTTCCTATTTTTAATAACCTGGGTTCACACAAATAGCTTTATATTAATATTTTAAAAATTGGTAGTAATTTTTTATATTTAGAATTATTTGACATTTCTGAGGAAATATTTTAATTTTTTTTTCAACTTTAATTAAATTTAGTACACATACTACTACTTTGCTACTTCGCATACTGACTTTTGTGTATTTCGTTAATCTTGAGTTCATAATTTTTATAATATATTTTAGCATAATATGCCAAATTTAAGAAAATATTTTTTTCTAAATTTAATTAATCTTGGCACGCATATTCTACTTAGTTGACTGGACTTTTGTGTATTTAGTTCATCCTTTGGTAATATTTTGAAAACGGAGACATTTTTTATATTTAGTATGAAAGAAATCTCAGAAAAATTTGTCATCAATTTTATCAAACTAGGTACGCATATATTTATTACTTAGTAAGCGTAAGCTCACTTATTATATTTCGAAAGTAATATTGGCCCTCACTGTTTAATATTCCTAGATGTGCGTAAACGATGTTAACACTCAGGGTTAATTTGCACCCACTCTGAGGAAAGTAGGCTTATCGTCAGTTATGCTGGTAACTTCATGTTTTTTTTGGAACCGTCTTGGGAGGGGCCGTGGCCCCTATCGCCTGGATCAGATATATATATATATATATATATATATATATATATATATATATATATATATATATATATATATATATATATATACACACACACACACACATACACACACTAGGTTAAGCGTTGTGAAATATAGCGTACAGACGACAAGACGTGCTTCTATCGCAATGTACCTCCCATAAACACAAATGTCAACAATGGAAGGAAGCTGCCACGCAACCAGTCAGCTACGAGCGGTAAAGTTAACAAACAGACAGATATGTGTAGTTCGCGATATTTTCGAATTACATAATGGCTCTCCTTCCATCAGCTTGTTTCTATTTGAAGTAGGTTACTGTAATGAAAACACCTTTTATTGTTTTTATAGTAATTTACGAGCAGACTAAATAGTACTATTCTATATGTGATCATTCATAGATTCGAATTTAAAATAAACTGATTCGGGTTGGTTATAAAGCACAGTGCTGGAATACAATACTTCCTTTCACTGTCACGTGTTGCAGTGATTAGTGTAGCTTGGCTAGTATGTGATTGGTGGGAAGAATATGTGACATTAGTAAGTCATGTCTACTTCCATTGTGAATTATTGTTTGATACTTTTCAGGATTTAATAAAGTTAACATTTTGCTTATAAAATCTGAATGGTTACCATTCAGGCAGTGGATAGTATTCAATAAATTGAGGGTGACAAAAAACACACAAACTGGAAACGTAAGATGCCAACGAATAACAGCAAGAAATATCTTAAAGGTTACGTTTCAAGCAATTGATACTTTTCAGGATTCGAATCACAACATATTTTTGTACCAGGGGCTGTAAAGATAACTGTTCAAGCAGTGGGCACTTTTCAGGTTTTTTGAGATGTAGATATTTGTGCTAAGATCCGTAATGGTTACATTAAAGACAGTGAAAAGTTTTCAGGATTTAATAAACTTAACATTTTGCGTATAAAACCTGACATACTTACCTTCCAGGCTTTTTCTGCGCTAAGTAAGATGTAAAATATCTGGAAAGGTAACCATTTAGAATGGATACTTTTTAGCGCCCCCCCCTTTCCGGTTCTCAAGATATTTGTAGAAACACTTTCGCCCGATATTTTCCAAGATGGCGAAGTTCTCTAGGAGAATTCGGTATGGACTTGGGGCAATAATAAACGACAGCTAACACTATGGTTTATAAATGATCAACACTGCAATAGTTTCCTCGCTACAAGACATCTTACTTCTATTGGTATCCGTGGTGACAGCTGGAACACCGCAACTACGTAACTGGACCTAACACCTGAGTGAGAGATGTTGGTTGGTCAGCACTTAACATAGAGTCTTAGCGCTAGTGAGAGGTGACATGAGGTGAGTATGGAGCAGCGCTGGAATAAAAGGGCGGGGGAAGCTGGAGATCCCGAGTGCACTTTATTGACAGCTGGTTATTGGTATTTCTGAAAATTAAATGGAATATTTTTTATGACACCATTTTTTAACTTACAAAATGAGCAAGTGAACAGAAGACGCGAGGAACATTAAATATTCTAGAAATCAAACGATGACTCCCAACGAACCTGAAACACTGCCAACATAACTCTCAGATAAGTGCATTCGTTCGTGGGATAGATTATACAACGGTTTTCAGAACTTCTAAAGTTCTGTTTTATCGGAAATTAATATGGAAGACATTTCCACCAGAAATTATTTTCAATTTAATTTTGACTTTAGAATCAAGTGGTGTAATCCATATACGTATTCTCCCTAACATCCTATATGCTTACTATAAAAAATAAATGCGCATACGCCAATAAAAATACACTGTCATGTATAAAAATTATAGCCTGCACTGCTTTTGTACAGTCGGTTTAAAGTTAAGTGTTCCATATTGTGAGAGGAGTTAGTATGCACCAAATACGAATTAAAGTATAAGAATACATGGATTTATATATTGAACGTCGTACCTTTAGGCTATGATTAGTCATTTATACTGTTGTCACGATTATTATTTTTCATTCCTAAACAAGAGCAGATGCCGATAAACTGTTGCACTGTTTTGTTGGAAATTGCTGTTACTGTGAAGTCTTTTCTATATTTGGTTACCAGTTAATTAAGGGGAATTTCCGTAATTGCATAATAGCGGAAACCATCGGGCATTTCGGTTTTAAAAATTAGTTTACATAGAATGCAGACCTTTAAAAAAAAAACTGTACAGCAGTTTTTGATACCAGCTTTCGTTTAGGATTTTATAAAATCACTATTATAAAGCAGTAGAAATGATGGATCTTGGTCATTAACAGCAAGAGACGTGATTCATGAATAATGGATCACCGGCCCATTTATACAGAAATGTCCTACAACACAGGCAGCAATGGGCGATGGCTAGATCAGTTAAGGTCCAGTATATTGGCCTGCACACTCCCCTGACCTACACGCCTTGTATATTTGCTGAGATAAGTGGGCTTTACACCTCGTCGACAGCTTGGTACAATGGCAACAACTGGGAGAGGGCCATGGGAGCCATCCACGTATTCGCCTCGAGCGATTCCGGGAAACCATGGATAACAGAAATTCGAAACCGGGTATCGAATCCAGGTCCTCCCGAATGCGATTCCAACGTCTTACTGTTGCGCCATGTCACTCGGTTGTATATTTGTTGTATTTGAAGTGTTTGCATTTCAATATGTACAAACACTACAGCAGCTTGTCACTACTACCAGCCAGCAGGCACATCATGGAGATAGGGCACACACGTGTTAGTATCAATAGAGATCACATACAGCACCTCCTATATCTATAACCGCCTACCTCGAGCTGGTATGAGCACTGGAGACTTATAAGCGATAAGGGCTACACTAATGTGCGCACCTAGTATCCCCTCGCTCTTACTGGCATGGCTTTGAACTGGCGCACAGCTTCCGTTGTATCGCTGTAACCACAAGACTTCAATCTGTTTAAGTAAGATCAGTACCAAAGTACATCATTTCGTATCAATCTGAGTAGTATCTTTTGTCATGCAGCTGAGCGGAAAGCCTGTTTTAAGTCGTGTTGGAAAGCTTGGGAAAATATATTTCCAACACGCATGATGCTAAATAATTACTTGGAAGTTCTTCTCTGGATTGTGTTTTCGTTTTGCCGTCAGGCACAATATGAAAAAATTATAATAGTTTCGAAAATAGGCGTGTTTTTGTAACCCGCTGCAATACAGCTTAACAGCAATGTAGTATATCCCAGAAGGTTTGGGGTCCAAGACCTGCGTTTTTTACATTTTTGTATTGGTCTGATGCATTAAATTACACACACACACACACACACTCTCTCTCTCGCTCTCTCTCTCTCTCACACACACACACACACACACACACTCTCTCTCTCTCTCTCTCACACACACACACATACACACATTCAGGATGTTACTGAACAACACCGACAAACTCCGGCACGTGATTCCTTACGAAAAAACAAGCAGAAATTATATTTTGCTTTTTTCGCCTAAACTTAATATTAAGGGAGTAATGAGCCTTTGAATATAAAAAATTATAATAGTATTTCCCCAAAATATCGGAAACCATATATGAAAAAACTATATTATCAGCATTGCTTAATGCTGTTGGGACCTTCAAACCAACAGCAAATACAACGTGATACCTTCCACCATTTTGAAAATAATAGGAGGGGGGGTGGCTACCCTCTAATTGCATACAACTTTTTTACCGTCAGAATTTTCGAACATTTGAAGATGATTTATTGATATAAATGAGACCTGTGTAACGAAAAAGGGTCCTCCTGTTGCAACTGTCTAGGACATACAGAGCCTAGAGCACAGGCAATCCTGCGAACATTTATGTGATGTGTTCAGCGTATAGACGAGGTGGACATTCAATGTAAACAACAAGTACAATACTGTTAAAAGTCGCAGGTCAGTTTGTTGCTAGAATTCTGCGTACATATCGTAGCAGTTGTGGACGAAAATGGTAGATCCCAGACAGCTGAAACACGTATAAACGGTATTGTGTTCGTCTTGCTGATAATAAACCAAACACGAATAACTTCGTGAGGTAATACTTAAAAAAAAAAAAAAAAAAAAAAAAAAAAAAAAAAAAAAAAAAAAAAAAAAAAAAAAAAAAAAAAAAAAAAAAAAAAAAAAAAAAAAAAAAAAAAAAAAAAAAAAAAAAAAAAAAAAAAAAAAAAAA
>PNEQ01034966.1:0-12989 GCA_003012365.1 Medauroidea extradentata | reverse complement strand
TATAAATAAGGCCCAGGCGAAGTCGCTGTTAGTGGCAGGGACAAACTTAAGACTGCTTTTCGTATGGACAGCTATAGCTACTTATCCTTCTGCAGAATTAGTTCAACTAGCCGCTTGGACATTCTAACACTTGATGACTGAAGTACCAATCTTGTGTACAAAGAGGTTTTTCAATTAAAGTAAATATTATCAGTTACGACTAATACTCGCGAGCAAAGCCGCGGGGGACTGCTAGTTTTTTTATAAACTCAAAATATTACATTGTTGGTTTCTAAATATTTTATTAGCTCATCAATGTTAGTTAAACTTGGAAGTATTTTGTGACACATGGACTGGCAGAAATCCTTTAATTTTATTTGAGCCCTTTTATTGCCTGATTGGATTATTTAATATTTTGTTTGTTCTTTTTAAATGTACATAATTTAGTTTAGTTATTTTAAAGGATGAATTAGGGTTAGTAGATTTAGACTCATGTTTTGTTTTATCACCTAAGAGTCAGGGTTAGCACTACGTACTTCAGTTTATTGTCAATTTTATTTCTCTTAGTGTGGAGCTGATTATTGAAGGTTGTCTTTGGAAAAAAAAATTGGGAAAAAAAATAATGAATGCATTTTGTTGTTGGCTGTTCTTTTTAAAAGTAATAAAAAATTTAAGGATCTATAATTCTTAATTTGTACGAGCGATGCAGCGAACTTCAGAGAACATCCCCAGATAAGTTTTGTCAGCTCTCCTTGCCTGAACCAAATAGCTTGTATACATTTTTTTTGTATCGTAGTTTTCTGTAGTGAGTTTAGCCTCCTATCAAAATCTTATTCTAACCTGCGTAAGCCCTCGAATAGATCTCATGTTTTTCCTAATTTCCCCGACTGAGCATAGCCAGGTTTTCAAACTAGGTTTTCATTACACAGGAGGAGGTTTTTCTACCATACACAATTCATAATTTTGTAATTTCACTCACTATCTCTTTAACCTTTCTTTTTATTTACCTTTCTTATGCCGTGACAGTAGACGTTTTGTCTATGAAGGTTGTGCAATTTATTTAAATAAGTAAATTGGTTTTCACTATTTGCATGGCAGTGCAACATGCAAGTTATGCCTTTGACCCCCTTATATGAGAAAACTATATGAGCAAAATTGTTTTTTAAGGAGAAACTGTACTTATAAGTATCATCTACAAAACTAACACTATTTCATAAAAATATAAAAGTATGGTTTTATTGCACTTGACCACCTTTAAGGCTCGGTTTCAGTCGCCATTTTGATTATTATTATCATTATTATTTTTGGAATTCTGAGAAAAAGAATGTTAAAAATTGGCGACTGTACTGCAAATTCTATTTACCTTGAGCTACAATACAAGCATGGTAATACAGTAAGTAATGTATAGCTAGGTCGCAATTTGTCGAGCAAAATAAAATTTGCCACGTACATTGCGGCGTAATTATATGTTAACAGCTAAATCGCAAGGTCTGTACTGTAGCGAAATGTAAACAGAATTTGACGTACAGTTGCATATTTAACATTTTTCTTCTTAGAATTCCAAAACAGCTGAAAAAAAAAAAAAGTAAAATTCAATACAGCGACTGAAACCTTGCCTTAGGGAACCATCATAGCACTCGCCTGCACTGATTTTGAGAATCCATGGAAAACTGAAAACAAGTTGGCTAGAGCTGAAAATCAAATCCAGGTCCTGTAGAAGTCCAGCATATTACCAATGTGCAACCTCGCTCTGTATGTTTAATAAATGAACTTATACTTGTCAGCCATTTCTATGACATCACCTTCTCACAGTAAAATATAATACACTGGCATTTGGTATCATTTTGGGAGATGTTAATTTTTAATTGTATACACACAGAATTATGAAAATGTTATTTATTTCAATAGAAACATAATGTGTCCTGAAAAACTGATTCCATGGTATAATAACAAACTAAGGTCACCTAAAAAGTTCTGCACATGCACAGGCAAAAGACCTGTTATGAGAAAACAGAACTTTTTTTATTAGTTATTACGTACATACAGACTAATGCAAAACAATTGAAATGACAAACTCTACTTGCTATTGTACTTTTCTATTTCAAAATTCACATCTGAACAAACTGAAATAACAGCCCTAAAATGAACAATCCAAAATTGTAGTGAAAACTGTCCTATATGCGACGCCTACAAGTAAATAAACACTTAGTCTGAGGACAGAAGACTACTGTTTTGCTTGGATACCACACGTCATGGTTAAATTTCCTACAGTACACGGCTGGTGAAGTTGGTGAAGTGGAAGTAAATTGTGTAGCAACCTGACATTTGTACCTACGTCCATCCTCTATCAACTGTCTTGGAAAGGGAAGCAGGAATCTGCAGGAGGGATGGAGGTAAATCCCACTGAAAATAATAAACTGACCATTTCTGCTTGTCGCTGTCCCTCTACTATCACCGCAAGCAGCAGAAATGACGTATCCGAAACCCATACATTTCCATTGCAGTTTTCGACATATATGTTTTTCCACGTATTTGCATACCAAAAGAGAGTAACTGCATCACTAACCCTTTATTCAATTTCTGTGGATTAGACAAAAAAATTTAATAGGTTTTCCTTGACATTAATTCTATTTTGGAAGAGGAATTCTTTTTTACCTTCAGAAATTTGTTATTTTTGACAGTGCAGGAGTGTGCAAAACTTTCTAACATCTAGCCGACACGATATGAGAATAGTAAATATTAAAAAGACAATACAAGATAACTGAACTGCCACTGCAAGGATGCCACATTTACTAAAGCTGAGGTACGCCGTACGTAAGATGCTAGCTACGAATAAAAGTTTTCTCCAGGTGCATCAATGCACAAAATTAAAATAAAATACCACCACCCTCTTAAAAGCTAACTAATTTAGCTGTTAGCCAATAAATGCAAGATGACTAACTTTGGAAACAACATCACAATAAGCAAGCAGCACAGTGCAGACTTGCACGTCAGCCCACACCACCATGGCTGGCACCAATATAGGTACATGTATGCTAGTTTATGACAAAATTTACGTACCGTACCTTCATAAACCATATACTGTTTGTTGACGGTGTTGACTATTACAATAACACTTCCTCAAACGTGACCATGTGTCAGCATAAGGCGAGGTTCCAAAGGGAGTACTTCAGGGGTCATGATCCTCCCCAAAGGTAATGAGTTATTTAAATCATATAAAATGTGCCACATGTAAGTACTGTAACCACTGTCGACTGGGCTAATACCCCCATCAAGCTCACATATATTTTCTGAAAATTACTCAATGAACCACCCCTAGATGAGCACTCATAAAAGCACCTGAGTAGTAAAAATGTTGAGGGCCGATATAAGAAAACGTTATCGGTTAAGAGTTGACGCCTTGTATCAGATTAAAATTAAAATTATATTTTAAAAAAAAATATATAAAATGTAAGCTAAACAGTAACTTGTTTCATTGTTTAAAATTAATTAATTCTGAGCTACTAAAACTTCCAAGACCAAAAATTTTTCACCCTTTTATATGTCTTACAGCAGCTGCGAATTTTTTTAATTGCTCGTGTAAAGTCACGAAAATGCTAATAAAACGTCTCCATTCTTAAAAGAGAATGTGTTGGTGTTTTTTAAACCACAGAGAATAAAGAACATTGAAAAATGTGAAATAATGATTAAATTTAGAAGGTCTTAGGGCAGAAGTTATGCAATTAATTGTAATAACCAAACAGAGAGGAACGCTTAATGATTCTTTATTAAAATTATTAAAAAAAAAATCTACGTGAAAATTTTAAACCTAGCATGGAAATATCCATTAAAAAAACCTTAGTCTTGATTGACTATATCTCAATTACATTTTCAATAACTGCATAAAAAATAAGAAGTGAGAAATTATTGATACAGACTACTGCAGTAAAAAGTTTTCATTACAGGGTGGTGCGAATCTGGCTTTTTGATAAATGAAATAAAAATTAAAAATATGACGCTCAATTTCACAAAATCGAAACGAAAATTAAAACTAATTTTCTGAGAGACTTACCTAAAAGAAAGTTAAACGAAAATTTGATAATGTTGAAAATGGTATCATTGTGTATTTAATTAACTTGGAGAGACACATCAGCTACATTGTGTTGCATCGTCAGTTGTTGTACAGTGCAATAGTTTATAAATATTTTTGTTAAGCAGACATGGAAAAATAAGTTTACAGTAGAGGCCTTCAAAAATGTTAAAGCTGCAGTTGTTAGTAAACTAAATGAACAAGTGATAAGAACTCAAATATTCGTGAAAGTCGAGAATTGTTGATTCATAAGACTTTCATTGAAAAATTTTCTTACCAAAACCAAAAATGAAGTTCAGAATATTCACCATCTTTTCCTTACAACGAATGTACACACAATCTTAGTTTTCAATAAAAAAATTTTCAATATCAAGAAATAAGAGATGCTAAAATCCTTACCTCACACAAAAGACTAGCTTTACCACCCCATCAACATCAGTACAGTCTATCCCATGTAAGAATTCCGTATTTTGATAGCTGATGCTACCAATATTTGTAACACGTGCCAAACACGTGGCACAAACATACCATATAAAAAAGGACGCGATCGTATGATCTGATGAAGCAGTAGTGGCCGTTAACGCCCATTGCCAACATTGAAAATACAGTATTTAAGCGCACATTGCCCCCCCCCCCCTAAGTTTTGAAACTGAAATTTGGAAAAGCTAAAATATCGCACATAGGCCCCCTTATGTGTATTTCACGAGAAATGAGAATGCTGATGTCCGGCAACCATGTACCACACGCCATCACATGAGTTTATTTTGTGTATCATATTCGCTCATGTGCCCCATGCAACTTCCCCTCCCCCCCGCCACAAATTTGGATTATAAAAATTGGGGTGCACGGCTTACATGGATAATTAGTATCTGAAGTCCCCGTGATACGTGGTAGGTAACTGGCGTGCGCGGAGACTTGACAACAGTGCGGTAGGCTAGGCACACACTCACACAGCCATGCAGCCAGAGGAATGCTGAGCTGGAGGCGCGCACGCGATCGATAACTAGTCATGTGTTTAGGTGTCATTGTTCTCTGCGCGTAGCAGATAAGTGTTTTTGTAGTGACTCGGTAATATTAGTATTTTGATAGTTCTTTGAGAAATCAAAATGTCAAAACGACGATTGTGTTCGTTTACAGTGAGTGAGAAGCTAAAAGTAATTAAGGAAGCAGAAGAAATAGGAAATTGTGCAGTACGTCATAAATACATCACAGCATCGTGTATTAGAGATTGTTCGTCGTGACAAAACATTTTGGTCTACTTAGGCCGGATGATGACGGTAATTTTATTTTGCTTCGCATCGTTAGTGATGTATCACACTTTGCACACCTCATGTACTTTGTTTACGCTTTTGTTGCTTCGTGTGGACTCTCGTACGACGTAATGAAGTTTATATTACAGTTTACACTACTAATTGTTAATTTCGTTGGTTTTTAGAGTTTTCTTTTCGCGTTTCAACAAATTTATTAGCACAGAAGCCATGCAGACATGTTTACATTTGATAATGTGGGACGGCCGGCCACTCGACACCGCATGGTCTGGCGGCCTGTTGCTCTGTCCGGCCCGTGCTCTTCAACAACAGATTGTTTAAGTTTTTGATACACGGAAGTGATTAGTTTTTCTTACCTTTTGAATTTGTCTGTATAAAATAAGTTACTATAAAACCATGAACCATGTTATGTGCTAGCCAATTTACAATTACTTTTTTTTTTTTTTAATTTTACCAAAAAAAATTTTTTTTGGATTGGGTGATGCTTTACAACTTAATTTTTTTTCTTTCGTACAGAGAAGGTAAATAGAAACAGTACAGCACTAAAACATACCTAATGTTGGCAAATTTTAAATTTTTCTGGAAAAAAAAATTTTAACATTGCGCACATAACCCCCCCACCCCCCTTTTGTTTAAAAGTCAAAATTTAGGAAAAAATAGGAGGCCTATGTGCCCGTAAATACGGTAGAGTGTATTATTCGTAAAAATAAGTAAGCATTTTGGAGGAACCATAATATATTAACACGGTTCTGTATCGAGCATAAGTCAGTTAAAGCTATTTTATTATATTCAAACTGCTATAACTATTTTACAAACAAAACTTGCAGCAGCGTAGTATGTCTACAAAAACCAGTCAAAGAAGTAGGTAATCCATCCAGAGAAAAGTTCTACAAAAAAAAAAAAAAAATGTTACGTACCTTTTATTTCAACAGAATTTGTGGGCAAACACTTACGGGCTATATGTAAAATTGGTTTTTAAGCAAGTAAGTGGTACCATATAATATCAAGTCCACATGAGATTTTGTGCCTGTCAACCGCAAAAATGTAGGCCTACATATTACCAAAAGAAAAGGCCAGAAGACCTAAGCCTACGTATTTCCTTGCCATTAAAGTGTAGGTACTTGTTTAGTCACATATGTTACCAAAATGATTTAATGCAGATCCGGACAATCAGGCCTACCCATGCTTGTTTATTACGTACTTACACTTTTTATTGATATATTATTTCAGTTTAGGTTGTGGGAGTGGAAATTTTTTCTATGTAGTCTACAAGAAATATGTTAACAAGTATTTTTTAAGTATTGTGAGCCGCACGACTCTGATAACACTGATATTTCAAAGGTAGGCCCTACCACAAAAGGTAAGTTTTTTTGATAGTCTATTAATTGAAACTTAAACTAGGCCTATAGGGCTTTATGATCTGATAGTGCAGAACCAAACTGAAGGCAACACAAAAAAAATTAAAAAAGAAAACCACAATACACATAGGATTTTATTGCAATCATAATATATCTTAATTGTAAACATGTTTTGATTGTCAGCTGGAAAGCACATGGTGGTGGAAGGATATAGTATAACATTTTTGTTTACATTGTCCTACTTTTTTATGATCTGTCAAATAATGGAATTCTTATACGGTATGGAGTGTGTAAGGTAGGCGAGTCAAAGGTGGTCCATATTCTCAAGGTGGTCCACTATTTAAAAAAAACTAAGTTCTGTAAAATTTCAACAGATGGCATCATGGGTTAGTGCACACGTGTGCTCTAAGTTTATGGTGTGTCAGACAGAAGAAAGCCATTTTAACCATTTGAGGAGTATGAACGTATATTTACGAGCAAATTTATAGTGGTACACCAGAGTATTTACGTAAATATACATTTTTGAAGTGTCTCAAAGAAGTATCGTACATTTATGTTTGAGAGCTTTTGGCACGTGCTGCTATCTAGCATTAATTACTTCAACTGTTTGGGGTTATATTACTTGTTCATGAAGATCGATACTACGCCGATAACCCACTTGGATTTTCCTTTCAATCAACAGGTGTTGTAGCAGTCACAGTAAGTTTTATTTAAAGTTAAATCAAAAATACACCTTTTTAAAAAATTCAATTTCAAACCATTTACTGTGTCACTTTCTGATATGTTGTAATCAATTATTTTGCCTTTTGTTGCACAAAAGAATTGTGCTAAATAACGCATGTTGCGGAAAAATAAACATTACTTTTTCGTGCAGCTGTACGGTGTGTGTGTGTGTGTAATTTTTTTTTGCGAATGAAGTAATGTTGAATTTTATATAGTATGATTTGGTGTTATTTTACACATACCATACAATAAAAATGAAACCTTTTCTCAGAGAAGCACTTTCTGACAAAGAACTTGGTGAAATTACAGTGGAACCTCGTTAATGCAAACCCTGTTAATAACCTCGTTAATACAAACCCTGTTAATACAAAGTTCTCATTATTATAAAGTGATTTTTATTCCCCTTGGAAAGGGACAAAAATTAAATAATTACTTTAATGTTTAATAAAATTTTAGTTTAAGCATCAAACCATGCAATAAAAAGTTCTCAAGTAAAAGGAAGCCAAGAGTGGTGAAAAGACTGTTTAATTTGTGGGGATAAACAGAGTAAACAAAATTTTAGAAACTTTTTAAGGTTTTAGTGAACACCTGTTAATACAAACCTCATTATTACAAACAGCCAAAATTTTGGTCCCTTCAGGTTATATTAATGAGGTTTGACTGTATGTATTTACAACTGGGAATCAGCGAGTGACGATGACAGTTTGATCGGTGATTCTGATTCAGACAGAAATTACATCAGTACCACAAATATTTCCCATGCCAGTACTACAGAACCAGAGGTAAAAAGGATTGCACATCAAGAGAAAATATTATGAAGCCTCTGTCAGTAATTGAGTACAAAAAAAAATGGGGTTGGTTGATAAAGCCGACATGCAAATAAGATTTCTGGACAGCACTAAGAAGTACTCAAATGGTACAAGAAGTTGTTTTTGCATGTTTTTGGATATAATTAATTTGAATTCTTGTATCTAGTACAACGTCAGAACAGGGAAAAAATAAGTTGGCACAGTTCCGCCTCAACCTTGTTCGCCAACTACTGAAAGAGTACTGTCCAACTCGCATCCCTTCCAAAGGTGGGCACCGTTCATATGTTACCACGCCTTCGCGGTTCACAGTACGACACTTTCCTGCTCCAGTGCACCTACAGCAGCAAAGACGAAGCTGCAAAGACAATACTATGTTTGCAGCATAGCACAAAGAAATAGTCAACAAGAAAAGACACCAGGTGGATGTGTGCTGAGTGTGATGTAGGACTTTGTATTCACCCATGTTTTACCACATTTCACACTGCAAAAAAATTCTAGGTAAGATACATGACTTTTTGTTGCACTTGCAACACAAGAACATTTTTATGCTCAAAACGGCCAACATGAATGGTGTTGTCCCAGCACAGGAACATTTCTAAAAATTTTCCAAAAACCTTATGTTTTATTTGTGTGCCCTCAGGATTTATTCAGTATCTATGAATAAAACACAAGGTTGTAATGCAATTGTTCATGTAAAATTCATTCATTCAGTAAATTTTGTCTGTGAGACACAATATTCATGTTATAAAAATGCTATCATGCAGTAATATTTACAAAATACGAATTTCAGTAAACATTAGACATTAGATGTCTTGTTTGTATAAATCTGCTATGTACAATAATGTCTGTATGTACAAGTGTGTTTTGTGGTCTGTGTGCACACAATATTGATGGTAGAAATAATACAATATATAGGTCTATAAAACTACAAAAAAAAATTATTTCAATGTAGCAATGGTGTGTTGTGTACATATTTATTCAAAATTCTATGCTAAAGGTTATTATATGTTATTTTGAGATTGATGGTAGAAATAATATAATATTTACAAAAATTGCATAATTATATTACTAATTTTTTGCAGTGTAGCAATGGTTTGTGTATGTGTGTCCACAATATTGATTCAAAATAATTAGGAAATATTCTGTATATTTGGAAATTTAATTTTGACACAGGCTGTGGAAATAATAAAATATTCATAACTATTTTGAAAAAAAAAAAAAAAAAAAAAAAAAACTTAACATTTGTGCAGTGTAGCAGTATTGTGTGCGGTAACTGTATATAAATCTGCCAAAACGATAGTGTATTTATAAATAAAATTTTTAAATATATGGTGGAAACAAAACATTTATAAAATTCACAAAAAAATATTACCATTTTTTTGCAGTGTACAAGTGATGTTTGCGTGTGCGTCTACACACTTCTACAATATGAAAAAAAAATTTCTGTTTGTTTTATAGCAAAATTTTCGTACTGATAGTAGAAATAATTACATAATTATTACAGTAAAAAATATTTTTGCAGTGTAGCAATATATGAAGTTCTAATTGATAGAAATAATTCAGTGATTATAAAAATAGTAATAAACCTTCCCTTTTTTTAAAGTGTAGCAATGTTGTGTGGTTGCTTGTACAAAAATCTTCAAAATCATAAGTTATATTCCAGAATATTTGTAGATATGACGTTCAAAATTATAGTAGCAATAATTCCGTGATTGTAAAAATAGCATAAAAAAAACATTACATTTTTTACAATGTAGCAATGTTGTGTGGTTATGTGTACCTAAGTATTAAAATTCATAAGTGAAATCACTGTATATTTGTATATATGACTTTCAAATTGATGGTAGAAATAATTCAGTAATTACAAAAATAGCAAAAAATATTAACAATTCTTTTTGCAGTGTAGCAATAAATGTACGTGTGTGTGTGTGTGTCTGTTGTGTGCATAATAATTCAAAAAATGTATGTGAAACTTTAGCATATTTGTGAATGAAATAATTATATTGATAGCATAAATTAAAAACATTCGTAAGAATTATAGCAAAAAATGTTTTTTACAGTGTATCATTACAAAAAAATTAGGAAACAATAAAAAAAAAAGTGATTTTATACATTAATCACATTTTTCAGTTTATATATATATATATATATATATATATATATATATATATATATATATTTTTTTTTTTTTTTTTTTTTTTTTTTTTTGTAATTTTTAGACTATGTGCAACTAGTTCTCATCTCATTCTGTTTATCTTAATGTATAAAATTAAGTGTCCTGACACACTCACTCACTCATCAACCCACAGCCCAAACCGCTGGACCTAGAACCATGAAATTTTGAGGGAAGCTTCCACTTGCCCCGTAGGCACCCACTAAGAAAGGATTTTTCGAAAGTCGATAATTAAGGGGGTGGAAGGGGTGAAATGTGTTTTAAAAGAATCGTTGATATCTCATTAACTGGGAATGCTATCATAAATTTTTTAACTTCATAATATTACCCAAAGAAATGCATATTCACAAATTTTTCGATTTTGCGAAATTCGAAAATTAATGGAGTGTAAAGCTGTAAAATGTGTTTTTCATTAATCCGTGATTTCTGCTGACCACTTCAGATAGTGAGGCGATTTTTTTTTAAACGATGCTTAAGTAAATATCTAAAAAGTATTTTCACAATTTATCGAAATTCGTCCTTGAAAGCTCTTAAAAAAATAAAACGTGGTTTCAAATAATCATTGGTACCGCTTATACCCGTTGAGATATTGAGATGATTTTTTGATAAGAATGAAGGCTACGTGAATATCTACAAATCAAATTCAGGTTTTTATGAAATTCGAAAATTAATTAGGTGAAAAGCAGTAAAATGTTACAGTCTCCTGAAAAAAGAGAATGATCACGGAGAAATAATTCAACAGTTGTTTCTTTTTGCCAACCTACTCATAAATAAAACCTCTTTGGACTGTAGCCTGTACGTGCGAAAAAATTTTCACGGCCTGCCTTTAAGCATTCACTTAGGTATAGTATAAAGTTTGGGGGTGTGGGAGGGATGCAGTTACGGGTTCGTATCCCGTGCAAGACCTTGCGATGGGAATTACTATGACATCATACGAGCATATTGCGCGCGCTCTTTACACTGAGCTAAGACAGTTAATTATAATTCACTGTCATTGAGTAGGCTAGCTGTTAAATGCCTTCTGTCATATATTTTATCCAGAGTTACTGTTAACATTACATAATTTCACGCTGGCAACACTGCAGCTGGCCAGCTAGTGTATGTGTATATATTATATATATATATATATATATATATATATATATATATATATATATATATATATATATATATATATATATATATATATATATATATATATATATATATATATATATATATATATATATATATATATAGACACACACATAGTATATAGCTCCAAAGAATTCTCGTGAGAATGTCAAAATAAGATTTTCCTGGCTGTAATGCATAGTACAACTTAAAAAAAATTAAAAACATTTAAATTTGTTTAAAAAAAACTCACTCCACACGGTCTCTAACTCTAGATATGACATCCCTAGCCAAAGGGTTAAACTAACATTTGGTGTTTAAATGTGTTCAGCATTCTGACGTTCTTATATTCATGTAAGTACAAGATTTTGTACACTTCTATTAAGTAAACATAACATTTTTGACATATCTTTGAATCTCTTACTCAATTCCTTTTTTTTTTTTTTTTAAATGGGTTAACGAGATGCTAGCTATCTTTCATAATCAGGGATTCTACAGAATATCAGGATCAAATTTCCCTGGCTAGTCCCAGTTCTCAAGACCAAAATTAAGAATTTCCAGCTTTTTTTCATGTACCGTAGTTAAATATCTCAAAAAATTACCAAAAATGTTGGAATGAATTGAATTTTGCTAAACTGTTTTTCAAATCCAATTCTGGATACTTTTTGGTTGCTCTGCTGTTTGCAACAGTGAGAAAGTTAGCTTGTGTTTGCCACGCTTAGCAACCATAACTTAGTTAAATGCTATCAATTTCGTTTATCGGAAGTATTCTTGACGTATTTGATGAGGATCCAGTAATTTTCTTTCCGTGAAAAGTAGTGTGTGATGGTTCGACTATTGTCCCCAACCACTGCCTCGTCCAGTAAACCTCAGCGATATTGCATGAGCTCTTTCTCCCGTCAGGCGTGGATTCGAAACCGGAAAGAGAAATTACCAAACTCGCTGCAAATATGTCCTGGTTCCTACCTCGGGATATAGGTAGATGCAAACAATCACTAGAAATCATGGAGAAGTTTCAGGATGTTTACTCGAGAGACAGATCACCTCGTAGCTCACCATACAATCTTTCCGCACGCGGTGGGCTTCACCACTAACAACACTATTTAAACTGCACAAAACTTTACATTTAAATTCGGGACAATTAGCATTAGTGCACGGCATATAGCCCAAGTTACCAAAAAAACCAAATAAAACTTGGTGCTGTAGCGACCAGCTACTTGCCGCGTGGCACCTGCCGGAGCTCCGTCCGGGCACGCCCGACCACTACCGCGTCTAGATCGCTAAGAAGGAATATGGCTGGGTCCAGCAGCCTCGCTGGCCCGTCCGGAAGTCGCCCACAGATAGCGCTCCACAGGTGGTGACTACCACCTCGTCTCCACCTACCGAGAGCATTCCCAACTTACTGGAGTCACTAATAACTCAAATCTCGTACTGCAATAAGCATTAAATTTAATAGGTACAACACAAAACACTCGTACACATTTATTAGCAAGCGCC
>PNEQ01034960.1:0-19750 GCA_003012365.1 Medauroidea extradentata | reverse complement strand
GTCCCTATTTGAAAGCCTGTTGATTGGATATATGACTGAATTTTATTGTGATTTGTAATTTTCAATTAATTGATGGTAGACTTTTTTTGTGCTTTAATTGTCCAAGCTAATTAACGTGTCTGTGACACAGGAGTAATTGTGTGCATAACTAATTGTGTTGTGAGAGTTATAGTTGATTACTGTTTTGTGTATTTCGTAGTTTTGTGAGCTATTAAATCCAGTACTTAATTTAACTATTTTATTTCTAATTATAAGACCTCTATCCCAAAGAACTCATGGGAATTGCCCACATATAAAGTTTTTGTCTTAAACTTGTAACACTGGTGTCAGAAGTGGGATAGAGGCATAAAATAAATTCAATAATTAATTCTGTAAATTTAAATCATTGCACACAATTACTATTGAATTAAATTGAACTGCTCTATAAATTTGAAGTTTAATTTTCAATTGTAAATGTGAATGATTACAAGAAGAATGTCAGCTGAAATAGAAGCACTAAAAGCCCTCATTGAGGGAATGAGTGGCCAAATAAGTGGCCAAATAAATTCAGTAAATGCAATTGTCCACAGCGTAAATGAAAATGTTGATAAGAAAATTGATACTGTAAATGAAAATTTTGATAAGAAAATTGATTGTGTAAATGAAAATGTAGATAAGAAAATTGACAGTGTAATTGAAAATGTAAATAAGCAGGTAGTTAGTGTTAAAAGAAATGGTGTACCAGGAAATAGAGGCTGTGAACGAGAAGGTAGGCAGTGTAAAGGAAGAGATAAACAATGTAAACCAGAAGGTGGACCATGTGAAAAATAGCATGCAGCAACAAATGGATGAGCTGAGGAAGGAGTATCAAGAACTTCTCCGTGGTAAAGAAGGTGGCCATCTTGTTACCGGAGAAGACAAGGTCATTGCTGATCAATACCTGAAGGCGGCGAAGAGAAGACCACGAAGTTTGAACCAGGCTATAGTGTGGTTCACAACCAGGCAGAAAATGGGCTGCAACATGTTGGTGTTAGTGCGCCTGCATCGAACATTGGAAAAGGGATTTCTGTCAAGCCTGCTCCTTACGATGGCCAGACTCCATGGCGAGAGTACCAAAACCAGTTCGAGATTGTGGCGACCATAAATGGTTGGTCTGACCAGCAACGAGCCTACTACTTTGCAGCTGTGCTGAGGGGACCTGCCCTCAGTATACTCCAGTCGCTTCCAGAACAACGTCTGGAATACTCGACATTAGTTACTGCACTGGAGCTGCGCTTCGGCGACAAGTACTTGAGACATGTCCACCATGCCCAACTAAGGAGCCGCACCCAGAGATCAGGGAGCCACTGCAAGAATTGTGGCAGGACATTTTGCGACTCGCCCATTTGTCGCTCGAGGGGTGTCCAGAACAAGCACGAGACATAATAGCAGCCGGCTTCTTCGTCGATGCCATTGCCGTTGTAGATGTACGCCAAGCAGTGCTTCTGGCCGCCCCAAGGACTATGCAGGATGCCCTGGCCAGAGCACTGGAGGTTGACTCTGCAAGAGGACCATCAACTCGGCGTGCTGTGCGGGCGGTCGCAGTGGCAGGTGATGATAGAGATAGCCGCTTCGAGAACACCTTGAAGAGAATGGAAACCATGATACACAGAATCACATCGAATACACCCCGCCCTCGACAACAGGGACGACCAAGCTGTTGGGAATGTGGAGAGCCCAGACACCTGAGAGCCCAGTGTCCACGATGGTTACAGAAAAACAGAAACCAAGAGCAGGATGAAGCTGCCCGATCTGGCCAGCCATCGGGAAACATGTAAGCACCGGTCTTAAGGGGCGAATGCCGGTGGCTGCTGGAGTTAAGGCCTCAGTATTTCTTCAAATACGCTCAGTGAAACAAGATTTTAATGCAATCCTAGTGGACGGCAGTCTGGATAATGTTTCTTGCCATATGGTTGTAGACACTGGAGCAACCATTACTGTTGTCAGACCGGACATCTTGGGGCCTTGTCCCCAGCAGTCATGGGGCCATAATTACAGGCAAAGCTTTTTTGACGACAGTGACAGGTGAGACCACACCAGTGAAAGGGAAAAAAAAGAACAGTTGAAGTTGCGTGACCTCTGCATTGAGCACGAAGTGTACATAGCCGATTAAGAAGATGAATGTTTATTGGGCCTAGATGTGTTGCGCAAGTTAGAGTGCTGTATAGATACTCGGTCGGGAGTACTAAGGACTGGTAACCGAGAACTGGTAATGATGCCGGCTGCTGCAAATCTGAAGCTGGTTCCCAAGAAGTGCCACCTGTTCCAAAAGAAAGTTAGTTTCCTATGGCATGTGGTATCCGCTGATGGAATCCAGACTGACCCAGAAAAAACCAGGGCAATAAAAGACTGGCCACAACCAACAGACAGGACACAGGTGAGAAGCTTTCTTGGACTCTGTGCTTATTATCGGCGGTGTGTACATGGATTTGCTACGATTGCCAAGCCACTACATGAGCTCACTGAAGCCAAAAGAAAATTTCTGTGGACCCCTGAATGTGAAGCCTCTTTCATAAAATTAAAAGAAGTTTTAATGTCCCCTCCAGTTTTGGGCTTCCCCGATAATGAAGGCGAGTTTATATTGGACACAGATGCGAGTGATGTAGGCATCGGTGCTGTGCTATCACAGGTTCAAGATGGAGTAGAGAAGCCTCTAGAATATTTCAGCAAAGTGCTGCAGAAACCAGAGAGAAACTATTGTGTTACTCGCAGGGAGCTATTGGCAATGGCGAAGTCCATATCATATTTCCACCACTACTTATATGGCAGACACTTTACTCTGCGAACAGATCATGCTGATCTACGCTGGCTACTGAACTTCAAGAATCCCGAAGGACAAATAGCTCGATGGATACAACACCTTTAAGAATACAACTTTGATATACAACATCGTGCTGGTCGCTCCCACAATAATGCAGATGCATTATCTCGCAGACCTTGTGACCCCAACTCTCGCCATTGTGAACGGCAAGAGGAGAAAAGTGGAGGGGTGCGCTATGTCAGAACAACAAGGCTCCAGGCATTAACGGCCAATGGGAAGTGCTACTGGACTGATGACAAGATAAGAGAAGAACAAAGAAATGACCCGGACTTGTGCCCAATACTGGACTGGAAAGAGCAGGACCACCGGCCAGAATGGCAGGAGCTATCTGAAAAGAGTGCTACAACTAAGGCATATTGGGCACAGTGGAGTTCACTTGTTCTGAAGAATGGTGTCTTCTACCGGAACTGGGAGAGTGCAGATGGCAGACATGAACACCTACAGTTGGTCCTCCCAGAGAACAAGGTCCCAGATGTACTGAAGGAGCTCCATAATTCTGTGTCAGGTGGTCATTTGGTATTAATAAGACACTCAACAAGGTTCGAGAGAGGTTTTGCTGGCTTCATTGCCGTGAATATGTCGATAGATGGTGCCGAATGTGTGCCGACTGTGCCGCAAAGAAAGGTCTGAGGGTCAGAGGCCGAGGTCGTCTCCAGAAGTACAATGTTGGTGCCCCATTCGAGAGAATGGCGGTCGACATCTTGGATCCCTTGCCAATAACCGAGAGAAACAATCGGTACTTGCTGGTGGTGCAGGATTACTTCACCAAATGGCCCGAGGTTCTTCCCATACCGAATCAAGAAGCTAGCATAGTGGCTGATACACTGGTCGAATATGTGTTCTCAAGGTTTGGGGTGCCATTGGAGCTTCACTCGGACCAAGGGCGGAATTCCGAAGCGAACCTGTTCCAAGAAGTGATGAAGATAATGGGTATAAAGAAGACCCGAACCACTCCGCTACATCCACAGTCTGATGGAATGGTTGAACGCCTAAATCGCACCCTTGAGCAGTACCTATCCATCTTTGTATCTGATAATCAAAAGGATTGGGACTCCAAAGTACCACTGTTTCTGCTAGTATACCGCTCTGCCATCCATGAAGCAACTAAGGTGACTCCAGCAAGGATGCTGTTTGGAAGAGAGCTCCATCTCCCGAGCGACCTGATGTTCAGACGACCGGCGGAGGAAGATCAGATAGCATACCCAGTGTATGCCAGCGAATTACGTCGCAAGTTGGTTCAGACTCACAACTTCGCCCGGCGACACCTTAGGATCAACACCGACAGGATGAAAACTCGCTACGATAGGAATGCACCAGATGAAACGTTCCAAGAAGGACAACTGGTGTGGTTGTACAACCCTCAGAGAAGGAAGGGGTATTGTCCCAAGCTGCAGAAGAATTGGGAAGGCACTTATGAAATAGTGAAGAAGATCAATGATGTGGTGTTTCGGATTGTTCGTCGAGGCTCTAGGGCGAGAGGACCTAAAGTTGTACACATCGACAGATTGGCCCTCTACGATGGACCTGAGGCTGTTGTGTCTGTTCGGGACGATAATACTTAAGGAGGGGGCAATGGTACGTGCCATGTACCTGGAGGCCGGCGGTCTGCGGCTATTTCGTAACACTTTGTGGGCTGGCCCATGACTCAAAGCCCGGGTGTCTCGTGGTGGGAATCCCGCCAAAACTACGTCATAGAAACCTGTCCCAACTGCGCTTTAACCCTTCGGGGGCGGCCTACATGACTAAGATCATGTCAGAAACATGATGTAATGTCTACTTTTAGACCCTGTAATGCGGGGAAGACCTGACTGTCTTGCCTAGTATACAAGTGCTGAATCGACAAATTCAAGGAGAGTTCGCTATTGGTAGTGCTAGAGGAAGGTGCTACGCCTGTGATGAGAGACTGGTGAAGACATCTTGGTGACGTCAGAGTCTACTGTGAGGCGGCAGGCGGCTACCTTCGGAGCAGTGTTGGGCGAAACAATAGGACTGCTGCGGCGGGCTGACAGGCAAAGTGGAGGTGCGCGACGGGAGTTGAACCGAAGACCTCAAGAGTGAAGACAGTGGTGCACTCGGGGTGCGGCGCAGCACATGGTGAGCCATCACCACTTCGGACTGATAAAGTTGTACATTGTCCCTATTTGAAAGCCTGTTGATTGGATATATGACTGAATTTTATTGTGGTTTGTAATTTTCAATTAATTGATGGTAGACTTTTTTTGTGCTTTAATTGTCCAAGCTAATTAACGTGTCTGTGACACAGGAGGAATTGTGTGCATAACTAATTGTGTTGTGAGAGTTATAGTTGATTACTGTTTTGTGTATTTCGTAGTTTTGTGAGCTATTAAATCCAGTACTTAATTTAACTATTTTATTTCTAATTATAAGACTTCTATCCCAAAGAACTCATGGGAATTGCCCACATGTAAAGTTTTTGTCTTAAACTTGTAACATTATCGTACTTTCAGAAGTTGGAAAAATCGTGAAAAGCGTTGGTGATAAAATAGCCAGTAAAACACTGTATCATTCAGCGCCTTATATGATGGCGCGGTTTCAAATGTTTACATGCTAAAAACGATAAAACAGCGTCGGATACGTTAATCTTCTCTAGATCAAATGGAGCAGTAGACCTTTCGCACCTTAAATCACTCTCTACTCATATTCGTGTTTACGAACACTTAAGGTGCGATTGGGGCTGCGTTGGCCGTATGATCAGACCATTCGCCTCCCGCCAAGATGATCCGGGTTCGATTCCCGGCGGGGTGAGGCGTGACATTAGGTGAGTGTGGAGCGGTGCCGGAATGAAGGGGCTGGGGAAACGGGAGATCCCCAAGAAACCCGCCGACCAACGGCATCGTCCGGTACGATTCCCACATGCGACCGACCCCGCCGGGAATCGAAACCGGATCGTGGTGGGTGGTGAATGGTCTCACCACTCGGCCATCGCGGCTCCACTATGAAAAAGAGAAACAAATGTGCACAAAAGACATTGAAGCAAATTGGTGCAAAAGTCTTTTCGCAAAGATCAGGGAAGGTGCCCATAGTTGTAGGAAACAGAGTACCCACCAACAGCACTGTTGTAAGTGTTAAACCGTGTCACGTGGCCAGTTAAAGGCGTTAGCTGTAAGAGTCCGCGCGGTGTGGTAATACTTGGTTGCCGCATGGCGTTGTTGGACCGCCAGGTGAGGTCATCATCACACGTGCAGTCTGGTCCGGTCCTCGCCGCGCCCACGTGTCTCCTCGTCCCAGCTATGCCGTCACCACCTTGCCACTTGCCACTAGACACTTCCTTCTTGTGGATGTCAGTGACGTAGCATGGTTGTGTCCAAGGCGCGAAGTAACCTCTGACTACGTATACATAGGGACTTGAAACATTCGCATTTTCATTTAGGTACGAGCTTGATTTCAAATATATCTAAGTTTGTGTCCCTTTCGCCATTGGTCCTTCATTTACGTGACACCTGCAGAGCGCAGAGCCAATAACAAAGCAACAAAATGCAGTACCAATCATGTGTAGAGATGATGGTTAGGGAAAATGGTTTATCGCGGGAAAACTTGACTGTTTGCTAGATTTCAACACACGTTTCGCTTACTAGAAGATTACTGACTTTAACTTGTACTTGGAGCTATTGCCCTATTTGACTGAGCCAGTAAGAATCTCCATATTGTAATATTTGATGTCTGTTACTGGTCTGCAGACAGCTACGTTGTGTCAGACGTATATCACCGATTCATACATGTCGCAAGAAACCACAGTGTTTTCAAGGGTATGTTGGCACAAAACATTTTCGCGATATACCATCATTAATCATTAGAGAAGGTGATTTATTGCGGGAAAAGCTGACTGTTTGTTAGGCTTCAATGAAATGTATACATTTCTGATGCTTTTATTTCGTTACTGGCGAGTCCCTATTTGACTGGGCCAATGATAACTCTGGTGCGCTACTACTGGACATCTGTGATTCGTCTGTAAACAACTAGACTGTGCCACATAACTACCTGCCGAAAATACATGGCGCAGGACGAAACACTGATTTGCGAAATACGCTGGCAGAAAACATTTTCGCCATTTTCCACCATCTCTAACCATCATCTGTAATCATGTTGTATCACTGTGTCAGCGAACATCCAATGAACGGCTCCTGTCGTTTTGAATACACGTATATTGTAGGCTAACATAAAGTCAGTGAACCTGCGGTTTTTTCAGCCTCAATATATACAATTTGAGCATATGGCAGTTATCTTGTAGAGACCTAGGTATATTACTGGCTGAATCATACTGAGCCTCTTGTACGCTACTGACTGTGGAGTGTGCCTGCATCTAGAAGTCTAATGGTTCCATAGACAACTCACAGTTGTGTGTAGTCAATGCTTAGCAGCGCACATCTTGAAATACTTCACACTACGCCACTGATGGATATACACCGCTTTGTGTCGTTGTTGAAACAGACGAAGCTGTGCACAACTCGTGTCCTGTGATTTTTGAACGCTTTCTGCAATTACTTAGTATTATTAACTGAACCATCTTTGTGGACATACTTCATTGATAGAAATAGTAGTATATCGCGAAAATGCTTCATGTCAACATACTCTTTAAAATACTGCAGTTTCTTCCAACATGTATGATTGGATGATATAATACGTCTGACACAGCGTAGCTCTCTGCAGACCAATAACAGGCATCACATATTTTAATAGCGAGATTTTCATTGGCTTAGTTAAATAAGGTAACAGCTCCAAGTACAAATGGAAGCCAGTAATCTTCTTGTAAGCAGTACCTATGTATGTTGAAATCTAGCAAACAGTCAAGTTTTCCTGTGATAAACCATTATCTCTATCCATTGATTTAGATACTGGCAAATCTTGAAAATATTTGAAGTGATCACAGTCTCCAATAAACTGTGGTTTCTTTATTCTACTAAAATTGGATGATAGTGCTATATTCGCCAAGAATCGAGTGTGGATCACTGTGGTGGGAGGCGAATGGTTTGACCACGTCGTGTCTGTATCCACTCAATCCCCCTCGCCTAAATCCTTCTTATTACGAATGATTTAACCAACAACCGTTGACATAGTGAGGGTGTTACATCAGGTTTGTCTGCAACCGTGTTCCAATCGCTATTTTAGTAACTAACAAATATGGTTCGATTGAAACTGTCTGGAGCAAGATTCGATTCATCATAAAAATTTATAATAAAATACTAAACAATCACCTTTTTTGTGTACTAAATTCGGTTACATAAACTGTTGTTCGGAACAATATCTCATAACTTCATGTTATGCCCAATTCTCTCTCCACAGGCATAACCGAGCACGGCCGCAGGAAACACTACACTTATTGACAAATACTTACAGCTGGGCTCTTAAAACCCATTTCAGGAACAATGGAGTCGTGGGCGTTGGCCTACGAGACACCTGAACTCCGTTGTAGCGTATTTGAAGAAAGTTCTTTTACGACGCTATTAAATTTATCCCAGACATGTTTACATAGGAAAAGAAAACGTGTTTCATATGACGGAATGGTACTTTAAAAATAACACGCAAGCTAGATATGGTATTTCAAAGCTTCCCAACATGTCAAAAAGTTTTTTTTTTTCAAGCTGTTTTGTTAGTTTGCGCGTTGTTTTACGAGTGCTTTACGAGTGCTATATTTTAAGGGTTAATTTAATACATGTAATAGCTATAGAAGGTGATTTACCGCGAGAATGTTTTCTGCCAGCGTATTCTGCAAATCATTGTAGCGTCCTGCGGCATCTATTACTGGCCGACTGTTATGTAGCACAGTCTATATGTTTGCAGACTAAATTCAGACTTCCAGTCGTAGCGCACAAGAATTACCATTGGCTCAGTCAAATAGGGACTCAGAAACGGAATAAAAGTGTCAGAAGTGTATACAGTACATTGAAGCCTAGCAAACAGTCAACGTTTTCCGCAATACATTACCTTCTCTTGTAATAGCTTCAGTACATCAATTTTCCCCCACATACGTTGCAACGCAGTTTAAGCAGCAGGTAATTTAATATGCAGCTTGAAAACACAACTGTGTTAATTCCCTTGTACACAATGTAATGAAAAAAACTGACACAGGCGACTAACATATATCTTGTTAAGAGGGCGTTGTACGTACACTGAAAACGTTTATTAAAATTCGCAGGAATATGAAAGTCAACAAAAAAAAATAGCCGTTCTAGAGAGCAATTTTTGCCATCTTTCGAGCTAATGTCTTGCCGTTGTGACGTGCTATTATGGCGTATCCGTGAACATAGGAATCGAATTTTCAAAATTGTCATAATGAATATTCAAAAGCAATGCATTAGGCTAGTATTAGATTTCCTCACAAAGTTGACAAAAACATAATTTTCTAAGATTTCTTGTTTGTATTTTCAGGTATTGATGCTCAGATTGCTGCAAACTTTTTTTCATGGTAACTTATGTAACACGCCCTCTTGACAAAAAAAAGTGCGGGTTTCGAAACACAGTTGCTTCGTTAATCTTTCGAGATCGTATAAAACTGGTTCCGGCAAACCTTAGCTGTTCGCGTAGTTACGATGTCGGGTCCAAAGCCCGTTCAGCCCGACACTAATTTCACCTGACAAGCATCTCGTATACAGTCGTTTATTCAACGTCGTATCGTTTTCTTTTTGTATTCTACTTAAAAGCTTTTGGCCTAACAGGCAGTTTCCCCCAACGTGTCAGTGACTACTAAACGATGAGTTACCGAGCGGAGTTGCGTAATGGTAACACTGTGGACTTGCGTTCTGCAGTACCCAGGTTCAATTAACAGCTCCGGCCATCCTGATTTCGTTTATTACATGGTTTCCCGAAATCGTTCTAGATAAATGTTATGATTAGAGGTACGTCAATTTTGCGGATTCATCTGGCAGCAACCTAGACTTGTCAGTCCTATACACCCACTGGCCAGAATCGATTATCTATTGGTAGAGATGATGGTATATCGCGAAAATGTTTTGTGCCAACATACCCTTGAAAACGCTGTAGTTTCTTACACCATGTGTGATTGGGTGATATACGTCTGACACAACGTAGCTGTCTGCAGACCAATAACTTACAACAAATATTACAATAGCGGGATTCTTATTGGCTCAGTCAAATAGGACAACATCTTCACGTACAAACTAAAGCCAGTAATCTTCTGGTAAACTGAACGTACGTTGAAACCTAGCAAACAGTCAAGTTTTCCCGCGATAAACCATCATCTCTATATATTGGCTTATAACCGTACAAGCAGGTAGCAAGCGATAGCGCTTCGCATTATTTCCGTATTTACTACTGGCTTGTAGTAGTCAAACGCGTTTCGTAACAGCCGCCAGCAAGTCACAGACATGGCAATGAAGTATACATAATTGGCGTTCAACCTGACCTGGAATGTATCTGCGAAATTTACGTACCTCTAGTTATGATAGTTTCTTTAGACCATTGTCGTTTCCTCTCCTGTGTCTGTCCTTGTGTGAAGTTGTGTGTAACCTTCTCTGATGACCTCGCTGCCGCTCATTTTAATAACGACGACGATTTGTCTCCGTTGGCAGTGAGTCGTGAACTTCCAGGGTCTAATTGGTTGTAAGGCGTTATCACTCGAGTGAATGTGGGTTCGAATATGGGATTAATTACAAGTCGTGTGTGTCATTACAATATGCAAACACGTCTCTTACTTGAAAGACATGTAGGCTTCGGTGTCCGTGGAAGTAAAGTGATGGGGTGAGTGGTATGGGGAATACAAGTGGGGGGGGGGGAGAGGGAGGTGGTCCAGAGTAAACCCGCCATTCAACGGCAACGTGTCAAATATGTGGCGTGACTCCGCCGGGAATTTCAAGGCCACGCTCTCTAGTTTCTACTTTTGTAGCAATATTAACTTTTTACCCTTAGACGAAAGTAGATATAAAAAATCTGCCAAGTAGTTTTGTTTAAAATCATCTTCTCCACGTTGGCTGATTTTTTCAAGTCAGTAAATTGTATGGTGTTTACTGTTTGCTAATTATGTAATTAACGAAATTCTGGGTTAATTGACTTTTTAGTCGAAACAAATTTCTTGCTTTGAAAAAAAAAATAGCTATCACGGAAAAAAACTATTTTAAACAAAACTGCCAGACTGATTTTTTTATATCTGCTCTCGTTGAAGCGTTAAAAAAGTATTATCGCAAAAACAGAGGAAACTAAAGAACGTGGCCTTAAGGCGGCCGCCTACCTCACGCTTCAAATGCATTGCAGCGTGTTCGTAAACAGGGGTTCCCTACGAAAATAGTCCACGTGTGCCCATTGTGCCAACGTACGAAAATGAAATAAACTTCAGATAAGGTCGTAACCTTATTGTTATGACGCCATGGTCATTATAAACATTGCTTCTAAGCCCTCCAACATGGCTAAAAATGACCTTTTCAGACTTCCTTACTTCAAAATGTACTAATCGGATGTATGCGAAACTCAGGTTGCGACCTGCACTGAACTTTGTAGACTTTCCATCAATAAAATTATATGGTCACCCGTTCAGCGGGAACTTTGGACGGTAGTTCAGCGCTTGGCTCGTCCAGGCATTTGATGCGCGCTTCAAGGTCGACCTTACTTCTCCGTCGCTTTTGATCCTCTCACGCGCGGGTAGGCGGCACCCTTAAACCGGGTCGCCTTAGCGGAGAGCTAGTGTTTTGTGTTTCAGTATATTTACGTTTTCTGCTTACGTAATTGTTCCGAGGAGACAACCATCATTCTGAACGACGGTAACCTACGCCGCATTTTTTTTTTTTTTTTTTTTTTTTTTCATCAAAACGTTTCTTTGGATAGTAGTTGCCAATACAATTTTTCGAACGGTATAAATAAATCAACATGTTACCGAGGATTGTGTAAAGGCAACGTTGTAATTAACACCCGAGTATAGTATATTTATGTCTTGTAAACACGCATATTGATACTTATTTTGCATGTTTTAAATAAAAATGTGTTACAAACATGTTATTTTTCATATGTAGTCATCCCACCATGCCGATCAGGATGAAATTCTCAGTGAAGTTAATCCATATTTTCACAGGTGGGAATCGTGGCTGAAGTTGATGTTGGTTGTCGGGTTTTTTCAGGGTACTTTCCGCTTCCACAGCCATCGTACTCTGTCGCTGCTCCATGCTCACCACGTGTTAGCCCTACTTGCTCTTAAAAACAATACGGCCTACACTCTAAAAAGTAGTTTGTAAATTTACCAGACGTGCGTATAGGAGCCATAATAAAGTAGTTACGGTAGAATTGTTTCCCTAGGCATTCATGGTAGCACTCCTAAACGTTTTTATAAAACAGTCAAATGTATACTAAAGTTACCAGACTTGTATTGTAACAAGTGTAAAAGTTTGCATATTTACAAGGCTGGAGTATGATGGCTGTTCCATACTGTGTTTAGGTTAATTACTTCCTAAATATTTTAGAAAGTCTTTTTACAGTGTAGTTTGGCAGGTAGTCTCTAAATAATTGCTTAAACCGTACAGGTATGTTTAAACATTGCCGGAGTACAAAATTCAAGTGCCTTGGACAATATGTAGACACATCAGATTTTTTGCGGAAATAATTTTGCAACAACTTGTTTTATTGCTAAAACCTCTAATTTTTAGCGAAAAAAATTAATGCCTTATGTGCACATCTGCAGCTCTGCTTTATGGTTACTGGCAGCATTTTTTTTTGTGTGTGCAAAGTAGTAATTTATTTGACTTTGCTAATAAGAATAGTGTTACTGCGACACCACACATCTGTTATTTGTGTGTATAAAGACGTTGAGAGTTACAATATCCAGTCACTGACCATGGAGCAGAACTTCAGATGTGCACATAAGGCAATCATATTGGCGCAAATACTTTTCACAAAAAATCAGCGGCTCTAACAGTATTGTAAACTCCGGGAGCAATAACGCTAACATTACAGTGCAACCGATTTACTCAAATGTGACTAACCAGTGGTTGGCTCTACTAAGGTTAACTCTACTACAGGTTAGAAAGAAAATGTGTTCTCTTATGGGAGAGTTTGGCACGGGGAAAATTTCTGCCAATAGTTTCGCTGCTATCGCTAAGGGACCAGAAAAATACGAAACCATAGTAAAATTAAATTTAAATAGGCTTGGAAATGACAGAAGACATGTAACTTAATTTTAAAGTGAAGATAAACTAATTTCACGTTTAAATTATCAAATTTATGTAATTTAAAATTCAGGGAAGCTTTGTTATTGGTAAGTTTGGTGCACTACCGATACCAGCCATCAAGCGGCAGAAATTTTCCCTGTGACAAACTTTTAACATTGATCTTTCTAATCTGTAGAGTAGAATTAACCTTAGCTCTACACTGAATCTGTGTTAATCTTAAAACTGGAAACACCTCACGTATACAGTTATACCTTGACCGGAATTCCAACCCACATACTCGGAATTCCTTTCACTATAATCTGACACTCCATCTAAGTACGTCACGAAGGTCGGCCTTGTCATAAATCTTTCCTAAATTTCTTGTGGTGGAGTCGCGTGAAAATGTTTCCACTGTCGTAAAAATTAATTGCCTGCTGCCAGAAGCCGTATTGTTGTCGGTCAAGATAGGTCACACGAAACACGTGTACGCGAGTGTGTTCACGACGTCATTTAGTCGGGTTTATAGAGAAGAATATTATTGTTTTCACAGTGTCGGGTTTCGCATTAAATTGTAAAGCTCGTGTACCTTGAACTGAGAACCTTCTTCTTCTACTTGGTATTATTAGCTCAAAATAAATTACTTTGTGGATTGGTTCCATTCTGCATAACTCCATCCAATTGTGTGTTGTTCCAGTGAGTAGCAGCTAATAGACAAATAGTTGGGCTCACGGTCGTAGAAGAACAGGTCTGGACACTCGCCTGGATATTTGACCCCCTTGTTGTTTGGCTGTAGTTCACCAAGTTACCGACAATATTGTGTTTTATTGGCGCTTCAGTTAGGGCGGTCGGACTCAAACTCTGCCCACTTCCGTTCCACTAAAATAAACAATTTATCAAAACGTATTTTTTATCAATTTAGGAGATACTTCCTTCACTCACAAATTTAAGAAAAGGCTCCAGCAATCTTTATTTACTTTATAAATTGAACGATGGAAAAAAGTGGGAGGAGTTTGAGGCGGACCGCCCAGAATACAGCGCCAAAAAGGAAGCCCTTCTCGGTAACTTGACGAACTACAGCCAAACAACAAAGGGGTCAAGCAAAATACATTGGTAGATAGGCGAGTGTCCAGACCTGTTCTTCTACGACCGTGGTCGGGCTTGAGTATACATAAGATAGTTGATTCTAACGTGAAGGTCATAAAATCCGCAAAATATTCCTCTCAAAGAAATGGAAATCGTATGTGAATTAGACCATATATACATATACGCACATACATGGAAGCTACTATGTGGCGTTAAAATAAAATTGTACAGTGGCAATGGTAAACAATGTACCGTAATTTCCAGGAAACATACAATAAAAGCCCTAACTCGCGTGCTAAACGATTACTTTATTTTCACCGAAGAGGTGCGAAGTTGGCAACAATTCTCCCTTCCCTTACACCAAAGTCCGAGCGTTCATCATGAATGATGAAGAGAGACGTTTCGTAATTGACATTTTCATTACAAAATGTTTGTTACTACACTTAAATTTTCACATATTAAAAAAACGACTATAGTTGTTATAGTTGCATAGTTTCATTTCGTTGATATATCACTTAAAACATTTATTTTTTGTTGATAGGTTGTCCGACGGAGGAAGAAATCTTCGGTGATCTTCGGTTAAGCGCAAATTAAACAATAGCAATTCTAGACAATAGTTTTAGCCAATTTGTTCGCGAACGTTGAAGAGACTTCAGGAACGCTGATAAATTCGGAGAATGCTATCATTTTGACAGTTAATTTTAAGTTGGTGTTGTTGGAAATAAAAAAATTATTGCTTTTAATTTTTCTACCTACCCTGCATTAACCTCCAAAAAAATTTTATCTCGTGGTTATAGTGGAACTACAGTACATTACATTATTATCGGCAGCTGGGTACTGGTTATGTCACAAAAGGCAAAACTGTGGTACTGAACTACAGTTGTTTTACGGTCTGGCAACGTTGCTCTAGAGTGGTATAAAGATCACGGTTCTGGTCCTCTTAGTTATTCGGCGCCGGTGAACTGTTACGCAACGCTGCCCAGCGAGCCGCTGGGGAAATGTCGAAATGTCCATCAGTTCAGTGGCCACATTCACGCCCTCCAGTTCGAAAAAGGAACGTTGACATGTTGGGAAGCGGATTGCTTCCTCGTTTCACGTGTCGGATTTAAACGGGCAAGAATATTCGTTTTGCATTTTCAACGGGTGCGACGTTTTTTATGTGGGATTATTGATTTGTTTGGTTGCCTTCGGACAACATAAAGCCCAACAAGTAGCCCGAGTTTTATTTTACTGGAATGAATTCAAGCATTTGTAAATCGGTTCTGGCTTCAGTCATCGGCGTTTTGAAAAATATGGAACTGTCACCAGATCATATATTTCACACGTACGAAATTGTTTTGTGTGTTCGTTCTAACTCAGTGGCACTAAGTACCCATTCTTCAGTGTTGGTATTTGCCGGCGATTGATGCCCCATTCATAAAGTTGTTTATATCTGGAGGTACATGAGTTTCGCAATTTTAATCTAGGTCAGATTGAGTGCCAAAAACACATACTCCACTGTCACGTCTGTGATTGGACGATGGTTATTATGACACGATTTTGGCCCTTGGAAACCAGTAATAAATAAAGGAATAATTCATGGGGCCATCAGGAGCTACAGCTTGTACGATTAAAAGTCAGAGGATAATCGATTGTTTCCAGTGCGATTATATTACTGTTATAATAAAGACTGTTGCCAGATGAATACGCAAAATTTATGCCCCTCTATTTATGACATAGTTTTACAGAACGAAGCCTGCTGGTGGTGGCTGGATTCCTTTTGCATAACTATGCCCATCATTTATTGCTAGAAAATGCCCGTGGTGTTACAAAATACCCGTGAGGTACACATAGCGTAAACTGCTGTCTAAAATGTTTGTTGTCCCATACGAAAACCCAAAATTTTCCATAACATTTTAGCGTTAACGTATGTGCCACGAAACTTTCACACGTTTCATTAAAAATGTCTATACTATTTCGTTATTCAATTATCTTCCTTTTTTTTTTTTTTTTTACATTATTTCAGAATTAATGTATCACTACTACCTTAAAATACACGAACAAACTTGGCCCGTGAGTTTCCGCCCGCCGCCTTTTTTATTCTCATATCTGTCTACGTCCCTGTTTCCAAACAGTCTGATGTGGCGCACTTGTAACTCACTGCATTCGTTAATGTATTCGCATTGGAGAGGATGTGGGTTAGATTATTGACCCGGCCGTCAACGTTCCGTTTACTATGATTTTCCGAAAACAATCGAAGTGAGTCCTGAGAAGGCTACATTGTCGGTCGTGCCTATTCATTCCTTGTTTTTGTCTGTCTGAGCCAATACTGCTGTCTAATAGCGGGATTTACGGCGGCCGCTGGTTGGCGCTCCAACTGTGTGCAGCGTGTTCGAAGTTACGTTTTTTTCTTAGAGATCAGTAAACATGTGAGCTCAAAGCTTACCTACTAAAGGAAACAAACTTCATACCAGTGGCGGCTTGTGAGTTGTTGCCAGGTAGGGCTGCAGTTGCCTAGAGTTGTGCAGGATTGTGCACTGATTGACTCTACAGCTACTGACACGCTGATGTGCAGATGCCCCTTACTACTGAGTGGTCAGAAAATATCTAGTTTCCGGCAATTCTTTCATGGTCGTTGGTCTACGGCGCGTTCATCAAGAGTGTACAGTTCCGATTATCTGCAGCCCCATTTGGCAACAACCCACGAGCCGCCACTGCTTCATACTACTTATGAAAATGACTTTTAAGACTCCACGCACATTGAAAGCATTTAAAGACTTGAAACTTGGCTAAAAGCTGTTGTTTTTATCCCTTCAGAAGATTGTTTATCAGTATGTATGTGCCGGATTCATTCGAAATCGAGGTCTACAATTACACTGAACTATGCAACAATGACGGGTTCAATAAAATTACATGCTCGCCGCTTTAAAGTCCCACAGTAGAAACTTTACGGCGGGAACACTGTGCGCGCGTGGACAACTTTGAACGTAGGGGCGATATCGCAACACATGTGTCGACCGACGTCGCTCGTAGCGCCTCATCGACCTTCGCCTCACATATACAAACACGCCCTTCAAAAGGCGGCCTCCTTAAGGGCATTCAATTGGGGAAAAATTACAATTTAATATTTGTATGAAATATTTAGTTTTACAGACGTTGCTTGGGAATACGGTTTTCCTCTTACAAAAACAATTAACGTTTACCATAGCGGCATTTCGAAGTCAAAATTTGCATGTTTGTACGTCATACAAAACTTGAAAAGAAATAAACATTATGAAATGAAACAATTCACACAGTAACTGCACGTCCAGAGATACTGCTTGAGGAATGTAAAAATTCAATACGGAAAAAAATTGTATTAAAAAAATTCTAAAATTTCCTAATTTTTTGTTTTTTAGCAATTTTTTTTAATACAAAACATTTTATAATTTTTTTGTATATGCTTCAAGCCGTAGACTGTGGCATGTACTTTTGATGTGTTTTTTTATTTCATTATATTTATTGATTTTCAAGTTTTGTATGAAGTAAAAATATGCAAGTTTTGACTTTGAAATGCCATTGTGGGGGAAATGGCTGAGTTAAAATTTTTTTCGTAAGAATAAAGTGTAGCCTACTCTCAAGTAATGTGTACAAAAATAACACTATTTCGTACAAATATAAAATTATCATTTTTCCCTGCTAGAATGCCCTTAAGGTTGTTCAAGTGGTGAAAAATTACAATTTTATATTTGTATGAAATAGTGTTAGTTTTGTACACACTACTTGAGAGAACACATACTTCTAACGAAAAAAATTTAGCTCAGCCAGTTTTCCGGTAATGGCACTTCAAAGTCAAAATTTGCATATTTTTACTTCATACAAAACTTGAAAACCAGTTAACATAATTAAATGAAAAAAAAATTACATCAAAACTACGTGTCACTGTCTATGGCTTGTAGCATATAAGACCCATTACGAAACATATTTATGTTAAATAAAAAATTTCAAAATTTGAATTGTTTTGGTTATTTTTAGAAATTTATTTTAAACACAAAAATATTTTATAATGGGTTGTTATACGCTTCTAGCCGTAGACAGTTACGTGTAGTTTTAATGTAATTTTTTTGTATTTCAATATATTTACGGTTTTTTAAGTTTTGTATGAAGTAAAAATATGCAAATTTTGAATTTGAAGTGCCATCACGAGAAAACTGGCTAAGCTATTTTTTTTTCGTTAGAGGTAAATGTATTCTTAGGTATTGTCTACAAAACTAACATAATTTCATACAAATATAAAATTTTGATTTTTCATCACTTGAACAACCTTAAGAGGCCTGTTTACCCTGGCGCATTAACGGTGGTGTTGTAACCTGCCACGTTCATTCTTTTCTACACGAAACCGCTGAACTTATTCGCAATTCGTTTATGTACGAAAAGAACACAAACGCGATATTACGCTTGTATCATTTTAAAAGTGCAATACGCTTATTAGAACGTTTTTTTTTTTTTTTTTTTGGGTCCTTCAAAATGGCTGTAAACGGCTTCTTAAAAGTCTGTGACTGCCGCCCGGATTCATCGAACACAAAATATAAGCATGCGTTCTACAATGTTCCCAGAAATAAAATTGAGGAGGGGTCGTAATTTTTAAATCCAGTAGAACAGAATAATACGAAAACACTCTACGCCAGTTTGGCACGCCGCGAATAGAAGCGAAGCAGTTACCTTCGAGTGTGGCATTCTGAACCTCATCTTTCCCTGTATTCGGGCATGCAACTCGGTAAATTACATCCGGTACGTAAGCCTCTTAAGCCCAACCAACCGTGGTTTCTAAGAGTTATCTTGTTAAAAGAGTTCACCAACTGTTTTATAACGTATCACACGTAGTCTGTTTCATGCGAATATTCTGAATTTGTTTACAATATATCTATATATTGAAGTAAAACATAATTTAGACTATACGTCTATGCTTTTTTAAAAATACAATATATATATATATATTATATGCGTATTAGATGCTCCAAGAAATGGGTAAAAATTGCTTTTTCAGACATCTGCATCTAGAATAATACCTAGAACAGTCACCGCGGGGGCTGGTCTCCACCAACCTTCGGCTCAAAATCGAGGGTTGACGTAAATTAAATTTCGTCCATTGGGGTGCTCGGGATCTTCCTGGCGGCCGCCGGCGTTTATACTCATAATTTTTTTCCTCTACATTTTTAATCCTGTAGGAGTATTATAATTTTCTCAACGCAGAAAATGATTTTCGTCCTGAAGCGATAATTTGATAGATGACTGTGCCTTTAAAATATAATTTAACATGCAAATTCGTATCCTTGATCACGCCAAGACTCCGTAGTAAGCAGCGAACTAAGATTAAGGGTGCCGCCTATCACGCGCTGAAAATTCGTTGCAGTGTGTTCGTAAATACGTTTTTTACGAAAATATTTCACATGTGCCCATTGTTTCAATGTACGGAAACGAAATACACTTCAAACGATGACGGAAAGGTAGTTGGAAAACGTCACATCAATTAGAGAAATCAATTCGGAGCCCCTAAAAATTGTTTTAACGGGCCTTGGTCCCCTAGAGTTTTGGGAAAATCCGCGTGACGGCGCCACAGGTACCATCCTCTAGTCCATGTCTCTGTCTCCCTCCCGTGTTTCCGCTCTCGCTCAGTTATGAGAGGAATTCCATAGCGCGATAAGATCTCCAGCAGAGCACTACTCCGTCCTAACGACCTAGTGCGTCTGGTGACTGCTGCAAT